>LOJH01003072.1:6513-31612 GCA_001685095.1 Ellobius talpinus | reverse complement strand
TCTGGCCTTCAAGCATACACACAGACAAAATATTGTATACATAATAAATAAATAGAAAAATCATTTAAAAAATGTTAAGTCCCTTGCCTTGACTACTACCACTGGCCGGTAAGCATCTCTCCCTAAAACCCCAAAATCTAACCCTTCAGAAAAGAAATGTCTGTCCAATAAAAGTATTCCATCTGGGCCCTCCAAAATCCAGGGGCAGGATCACAGAATGGTGAATTTCAGGTAGACAGGAATGCAAGAACTACTCTCAGCCACAGAATGAAGGAGCCTAGTTGCAGATGTTGAGAGAAGGAACACTTTGTTTTGGTCTGCCCTAGGGTTGCCACTCATCTGAGTGAGACTTGAGATCCAGGCAGTAGTGCCTTGTGTGAAACAGGGTTCCTTCTGGCAGTGCCCTGGACCACGTGTGTAGGAAGAGCCCTGGCCATGTAGTGGGATCTAAGAGGGGAGGGGGTTACCACTTCTCCTGCCACACCCCCAACCCCGGGGCCTCTAGCATTCACACATGACGACAATGTGACAGTAACAAGGAAGCCACATGGTGAGCTGTGTCCACATCACTCCCCCAGGGACCCCTGGCTCGGAACACACAGAGGCAGAGATGGAAGGACCCCACATCAATGAATGGCACTGCTTGAAAGACCACCCAGCAGTGACACATGAGCCACAGACTCCATAATGGCCAATCTGTGCACAGACCACAGTCCCCCTCGGCTGAAAGCCATGACCCAGATGCAGGAGGAAACAGAGGGACATGCACAGCTCGATTACCTTTCCCAGGTTAGTAAGGAGAAAACTTTGAAAAAATGTGACAGACAGTTCGTCTTTCAAGCATAGTGGGGGGAAAAAGAAAAAAAAACAGGTTGGAAGGTTGGAAAAGGAGAAAACAAAACCAATTTTAATATTTTCTGCTTGGGTTTGAGATAAGGTCTCATTTAGCCCAGGCTGGCCTGAAGCACTCTACATAGAGAAGATGACCTTGATTTTCTGATTCTCCTGCCTCCTCCTGAGTGCTGGGATGCATTCCACCATGCTTGCTTTGTGCAGTGCTGGGGAATCAAACTCAGGGCCTCTTGCATTCTAGGCAAACCCTCTACCAACTGAACTACACTGCCAGCCTTAGCAGCATCTTCATCTTAAAGTACCTCTGTAACTTTAAATGAAAGATGCACGGAGAATGGCAGGTGGCCCTTGATCCCAAGTATAGCAACAGCCCCCAGGAAGGTACTACAGACAGAGAACAGGGTCTGGGTATCATCCAGTTTTATCAGGAGACCAAAATGATAGGCATCAGGCCTTTGGGGCTGAGATTTTCAGCTCAAGCCTGAGTGCTCCGGCTGCTCTGAGAAATAAAAGTCCAAAGGCATAGGGCAGAGGGAACAAAGGGCCATCTAAATGCACACTTAAAGCTAGAGAGGCCAGAAGTGGTGATACTCTAGCCATCACCATCAGGACCCTCCTAGGTGCCAGATTTTTGCTGTGAGTTATATGCATATTTTCACCATCGAAGCTCCCTACAGGGTTGCAATCCCCATTTATAGATAAGGAAGTTCAAGTCTTAAAACTGGTTTAACTTTCCTAATGTTCCAAAGGCTGTGGCAAAGTTGGTTTAGTCTGGCTTTTAAAATAAATTTTGGAAGTCGGGTAAGTTGGTGTATACATAGCTGCAATTCAAGCACTCAGAGGGTGAGACAGGAGGATTGCTTTGAGGCCTTGGGTACACAATAAGTTCCAGGCTAGATAGTATCGTTGTAGTTGTCTTATCTCAGTAAAAGAAGAGTTGATTAATTTTGGTCACAGGATCGGGCTGGACTAGATTCTGGGTCTGGGGAACAGAATCTGACCCTACCGGGGGTGATGAGTCTATAGGAGACATTTTTGCTTAACTAAAGGGATTCCAGCCAAAAGCACTATTAGATTCATCTTGGAAGTGGACAAGCTGAGCCACAAGTTCCAACCCAAAGGTTCTGCAAGGAGAACCCTTGGTCCTCAAACTATAGACACTGGACAGTGGGTGATAGACATTGTCACTTTCTGAGAGGGAAGGTGACAGCCAGGCCAGCCCCCTCCCTCAGGAAGAGGCTACAAGGGAAGCTGTGGGAGCTAACCCGCAGGCCAATGGCTGCTCAAAGTACCCTTCAAGCTTCCAGAACCAGAGAGATGCTGGGCAGTGGTGGCGCATGCCTTTAATCCCAGCAGTCAGGAGGCAGAGACAGGTGGATCTCTGTGAGTTCAAGACCAGCCTGATCTACAGAGCGAGTTCCAGGACAGGCTCCAAAGCTACACAGAGAAACCCTGTCCCGAAAAACAAAAACAAAAAACAAACAAACAAACAAAGGAATCAGAGAGAGAAAAACCACACCTAGGCCTTTGCAAGAAGCTAGCTTTCTGGAACACAAGGTCTCTTGAGGCCTGCCTCTACTGCCTACAGGTTGGTGGGTGTACAAGCAGGTCACTTGATCGTACTTGTTAAACAGGATGAGGATTACCCTGCCCGTCTCTTATTTAAGGATGGAGATACAATGGCTGGGCCCTCCCTTCTGCGTTTGCACAGTTCTAAATGCCGGACCACTCCTCTTTCTCAAGCTTGACACAGCCGCAGTGGAGTCTGAGGATGCAGTGAAGTGGGATCATCAAGTACAGTTTCTACATGGTTGTCTCTCTAGAGACTGTCCCCAGGTCGGACTGACAGGCACACTTCCAGGCCATCATGGCAGGTCCCCATGTTTGGATATTAGGCTCCGGATAAATATTGCTTTCTGAATAAAAGGATGCCCCTCTGAGAGAGGGCATGCTGGAAATGACAGCAAGGACTAGTTTCACTTTCCATCAAAATCTGACCCCACCAGGGAAATCTGACATTATGAGAGGCCCCAGCCTGTGACCATTAAAGACAAAACCTAGAACCCCAAGAGGGACTGGGGAGTAGAACTCCGTGGCTGATGGCATTGGAGTTTGCTGAACATTGTTAGTTTGGCCACAACACAGCCCTTCTCTATCAACTTTGGGGATTCTCTCCTCCCATCTCTTTCTCTTCTGTGGACCGCCTCAGGGTCTACCCAAACTGTCTTCAGCCTAAATATCTCAACAGGCAGGAGACAGACAGGCAAACAGGCAAGAGCGAATGCAAGCAACAGAATTATCGAGAAGGAAATACTTACAGACAGGCTTTCCCTAGCAAAGGCTGCAGGGAGACAAGGTAAGGAGAGAGAAAAAGTCAGTCAGGAGGCCAGATGGCAGCTGGTGAGATGAGCCCACCCCACACCTCCCATGTCTGACCCGGACAATAGATCCCAGATATCTGTTACTGAGGATCTGGCAATCCTGAAGGGCTATCCTAATAAATTCAGAGGCATCTGGGAAGTGCAGGATAAGACTGGACTCTTGCCAGTGTCCTCCTTAACCAGACCAGTGTAGTTCTGGATGCCCCCTGTCCCAGGCTCAGGTTAATCTCCTCAAGCCTCTGCAGCAAAAGACTCCCACAATGCACCAGGACAGAGTGGCATGGTGATGCAATTCATTTCTGCTTGGCTATAACAGAAAACTCTCAGATCTAAAGGACTATCCACTAGAGTCTTCCCAGCTAGTCCTGAGCCCATTTCCAAAGCTAAAGAGACTGAGCCTGGCCACTCAAATCTTACACCTGCTAGGCACGGCAGTGCACTTGGGAGCTGGAAGGAGGATCAGGAGTTTGAAGTCATCCTCAACTACGTAGTGAGTTTGAGGCCAATCTCTAAGCATTGTGAGAGACCCTGTTCTCCACAAACAACAAACCCTACACTCGGGAGGCAGAGATAGGACAACCATAAACTTGAGACTATATAAAAGACAACGCCTGAACCAAGAACCTGTGGCCAAAGAAGTGGGGGGGGGGGNTTTACACTCACGTTAGTGGCAGAGCTACAATCCAAGTCAGGTCTCCTGGCTCTCAGTGACTCTGTCATCTTACTGGACCCAAACCTTACTTCATGCCAGACCCCAATCACATGTACCACACAAATCACCTTGTCCGAGCCACTTTTTGCAGGGTGTATTATTCCCCAATTCCACAGATTAGGAAACTGAGGCCCAGGGTGGTTAAATGAGCTTTGGAGGCATCAGTGTTCTCTCCATACCACGTTCCAGACCTCAGGAAGTCAAAGGAAGCTTGGGGGTCAACAGAAGCGCTGGTAGGCAGCAGACATAGCAAGGGTTTGCCTAGCATGGAGATGAATTCAGCCAGGCATCAGGGCATGGTCTATATTTCATGTTTGCAGAGGTTCTTGGGTATCTGGTTTTCTGAAAATTTTCATGCTCAATGGTCAAACTCTTCCAGTCTTTGATCTTTCAAGCTAGCGAAATAGAGAATCTTGCTGGGTTCTATCTGTTTTCACTCTGATAATAATCTACCTGCTGTGTGAAAACGTGGCTATCCTGGCTGCCTGATCCTGCGTGTGTTATATATACACAGACTGTGCACACGTGCATCCATGTACAGGGATGCCGATGACCACGAGCATCACGTGAATGGACATTAAGGGACAATCTCGGATGTCAATCCTCAGGAGTCTTCTACCTTTTCTTTAAAGGAGGTCTCTTACTGTCCTGGAATTTCACTGTGTAAGTCAGGCCGGCTGGCCTATGAGACTCTAGGGATCCACCTGTTTCTGCCTCTCATCTCTCCACCTGTGATTTTACAGGCACATCCCTCTGCATTCAGCTTTTGCATGGGTTCTGGGGATTTGAACTTGGGTCTTCACTGTTGCATGCAAAGACCTTTATCAATTTGTCTCTCCAGCTCTGGACTATTTCTGGTGTGTGTGGTGGGGGGTTATGCTGGTTATGGCGAGGGGGTAGGTTCCTCTGTCGGACCTCAGCTTTTTTCTGTCACAGAGGTGATAGGAAAGGCATTAGCTATAGGATAAGAAGACACGTGAAGACTCCCAGATTAGGCATTGCTAAGGTATAGACTGTCCTAGAGGTAACTATTCACAAATGTGCAGAACATTTTACAATTTCTTTTGCTCTGCCTGAGTCTGCTAATTAAAGGACAAAGACCATGACCTCAGAAAGGATAGACAGAGTCACTGTTGACCAGGAAAGATCTTCAGAGAGGGCATCTCATGTTCTGCCCACTGCAGGGACACACACAAACACGGTCTACTGCACATCACACATGCAGCCCACCCCAAACACAGTCCCCAGGTCTGGGGATCGTCTCCCCTGTAGGCAGTAATTAAAGCAGAATTCACTGACTTGTCCAGGCAGCTGTGTGGGCACTTCCGGGGGCAGGCAGCTGGGCAGGGCAGCAGAGGTGGAAGCCACATGCTCCTCAAAGCTGTTGATGCGAGGCTTTTTGGTGGGCTCAGGGCTGGCTAGTGGGGTGACACTATTGCGTCTCATGAGCGGGTTAGGTCCCTTCTTTGCATCCTAAGCAAAGACAAAAGAAAGAAGGCGACAGTTACAAGGAGTGGGGGGGACAGAAAAGCCACACACACACACACACACACACACACACACACACACACTTCTTGCGATTTGTAGGGGTACAACCAGAGGAACACCCAGGAGAGTGGCCTTGACCCTGAACTGTTGCTGGCACAGAACTTCTCGCTATGTGCAAAGCAAGGGAGGAAAAAAATAAGCAGAGAAGGGGGTCCGAATAAAGAACCTTACTCCCAGCCACCCCACACCCACAGAGGGCCCGGGAGAGATGGCTGGCTCTGAGATCACAGGTGTGGGAGGGGGAAGGTGTCAGGGCCGACTGCCTTCCACTTGGGTCTGCAGCACACACAAGCACCACGAAATACATTGTGCTCCCCCAAACAGTACCCAGCCTCCGTCTAGGAGGCAGAGCAGGAGACCAAAGGTGCAGGAAACAGACAGCAGTCTGTCAGCCAGGACAAGATGTCAACCTTCCAACGAAGGATGGCAAGACAGGAAAGTGGGCTCCTGGGGTCCAGTGCATGGCCCACCACCTCAAAGCCCAGGACAGCTTCAGCCCCAGCACCAAGTAAGGAGGTATTCTGAGGCCCTTGGACCCCATCTCATGTCTAAGCCCAGTGTTGGAGCTGTCCTCATTCAGCTAAATGAGCACATCTTCCAGGTGCCTTGGTTGATAGGGGTGGGGCCAGGAGACAGGGCAAGGCAACCCAGGGACACAGTCCTCTTCCAGTGAAGTCCACAGTGCAAGCTGGGCAGTGAACTGGCTGATACCCATGGACCCTTCCTACCAACGTCTGACGGCCAAGCTTCTTGGGAATGGGGAAGTCACCTGTTTTTCGGACTCCAGAGACAGAAAGTCAAGTTCGGTGTAAGAGGAAGATCTGACTACACTGGCAAAGTGTTGTATTTTGACAGCCTGCATAAAGCAAATTTAAACCCACTTTCACAACGCAGACCTGGACAGATACACAATCTGCCCAGTAAGGGATTCAACATGACCACACACAGCCTCCCGCCCCCCAAAAAATCTCAGACCTCCCTGATGTGGAACACAGTAACAGCCAGCCACTGAGTCTCCTGCAGACCACTGCTCAGCAGCCCTTAGGACTCCTATCCTCTAGCCCGGCCTAACTGTGAACAAAGTGCACGCAGATGGTGTTGCTGACCGGCTAATCCTGTTTGTGCCAGCCTCCTGGTGCTGTTGAAAAGGTAGCAAGAGCTATGGTGCTGGGGTCATGTTTGAGAGAAGGAACTAACTCCCTGTTTAACTCACTCTTCCCAGTCAAGCAGAAATGGGGGCAGAGAGAGTGTGGACAGAAAGAAAAGGAACCGATCCCATGAAGTCACAGGAAAGACAGACTAGGAACAGAGGTGTGTAGCATGGTAGCTGGCCAGTGGGTACCAAAGAAACTCAGTGAGAACCCTCCAGAAGAAAACTAGACCCAGCGTTTCCCAAGGGTCCCACGCGTTGGAGCCTAACTCACCTCCGACCTCTCCCGGTGTGTGCTCACTGATTCCACATTCAAGTAGATGGACTCCACACGGCACCCTGAAGGTGAAAGACGGAGAAGACAGCTTCTGTTAAAGAGATCGTCCTCATCGGCAACACCACAGCCACCAGGAGCCTCAGGGTCAAGGCCCAGTAGGAGCTGCTACTCACCATATGCCACAGGTGTCAGTTTGAGGACAGTGTGAAGGGGACATTTCAGGTACGGCATCTCCTCTGAAACGAGACATACATTGTCATGTTAAATAAGAGACTTGACGTAAAGGGATACATTCAGGGGCATCCCTAGGCTCACTGTGAGAGCCTCACGCCTAGCCCTGGGTCACATGGAGGCTTGAGGGTTCTCGGGCTGGTTTATGAAGTGATGAAGCCCACTGAGCATCACACTGTCCCGTAGGCAGCAGGTAGAGACCCCTCAGTAGGTTGTGAAGCAGATCTATATTTTAGATACAAAGCAGAGAGGATGGGTCCCCTGCAACATGCACTCAAGGCCCATTTCCTTCTTCCTTCATTCCTGGGCATGGCTTGCCCTCAATACCTGCACTCTTGTCGAGGAAGTAGGCTAGCAGGCAGCGTAGGACAGCCTGGTGACAGATGACCAACACATTCTCTTGGCGCTCTAATTCCATGATCACAGGCTCCAGGCGCTGGACCAGGTCCTGATAAGACTGAGAATAAAGGGATGGGATAGTACATTAGGGGAGGATAGGCAGGGAGAAATCCTGTAATCACTCGCAGCCCATCCCCCCCACATATCCACCCTTCTAAGTGTTCAGCCCTGCATGTAATGAACTACCACCCCTAAGAATCATTAGAGAAGCCTGCAGTCCTGTCTGTCTGAGCTCCTTCCTCCTGAGCACTAGAGAAAGATCAGACTTTTGTCAGGCTATCATGGCGATTACTCAGGCAGCCATGAAAAGCAATGAATGTCCTGGCATATGCCACCACATGAGAGAACTTTGAAAATTTGTATGTCAAGTGGAAGACACTAAGCATAACCATCTACATAGACTGAACGGCTCCTCTTGTTCACCACCTAGAACAGGCGACTCTAGAGATGAGGAATTTGTGGTGAGCAGAGCTAGGAGCTAGGAGACACTAGACTGACCGCTAACACATCTGCAGTTTCCTTTCAGAATATGGCTGGTGCACATCTATAATCCTCAGCACCCAGAAGGCTGAAGCAAGAGGACTGGTAGCAGCCCAAGGCAGCTTGGACTACACATTAAAGATCCTGTTTCAAACAACAGAAATGGAGCCAGGTACGGTGGTGCACACCTGGAATGCTAGCACTGGGGGGAAGGGGGGGACTGCAAGCAAGGTCGGTCTGAGCTACACCATGAATGCAAAGCTGTAACAGAAAAAACTAGCAGAAGTTCTTCCTTACACTGACTCTTCTGTGCCTTTCTCCTTCTAACCAGAGTTACAGCGAGTGAAGACCAGAGAGAGATCAGAAAACAGCATGGTGGCCCTCCAGGAATGGGAACTATGACAAAGGCTCAGAAGGACCCCCACTAGGTGTCAACACAGCCACCTGGCTCAACGCCCAGAGTACCACATGGCTCAGCACACTTCATTCCAACTCAAGAGTAGCTGCCTGCTCAGCCATTCCCTCTACTGACATCGGCCTAGACCTGGCACAAGCCATCTAGCATGACATCCTCACAGCCAGCCTGTCTATCATGTCTCCTGCCATCCAGGGAAAAGCTTGGTCGAGTGAATCACCAGCCATCCTCTTTGCTCACACACATCATTAGAGACAGATACCCAGACTTCTCATTGTCCCGTGTGGGAACTACAACACGCTTCCCTTGGGGCTTTTTATGGGGTTCCCTCTAGTGAGCTTTAAGACCAAAGTCATAGTAGAAATGAGCTCACAGAACTGGTGAGAGATGGGGTGGGTTGTAGAGGCCTTGTGGGGACTCACCTGGTCCTGCTGGGGCCCCCAAGGCCTTCTCTCAGCCACCTCCATACACAACACATACAACAGCTCGTGACCATTATAAAGAAAGGCCAACAGACACGCATGTGGGCCTTTTCCTGCTCACCTCGCCTGTGGGATATCGGTAGTAGTATTTGTCCTGTTCACGCAGTGCATACTCCTCAGGATAGGTGTCTCTGATCTCCTCGTAGGTCAGTTCCTCACACACACCCTGTCAGAAAGAGCAATATTTATGCCCGGGAACTCACCCATAGCTCCACCTCAAATAAAGGGGGTCTCAGGAAGCCACCAGGATTCCATAGCACCTTGGAGAGAACTTTCCATTCTTTGCCAGGCCTCCCCACAGCCACACGGGCCCCGGACTCACAGCATCAATCTCGTTGAGTGCCTTCCACTGCTCATAGGGAAGCCGCAGGGCCTCCGCCGTCTGGATGGTGCTTTTCAACTGGCTTGTCCAAACGCGAAGGTCCTTCAGGTTCTGTTCCTCCACGAACTTGCTCAGGGCATTTGCAAACTGAGGAAATGAGGAGACAGGGGTCACCCCAACTCCAGGTCCTTCCATAGGTTATATTATGTGGTCACCTGGGAGCCACCAAGGCCACCCAAACCTCCAGTGCCACTTAAACCTTATCAGAGTCCAAGAGGCCTGACTCTTATTTCCCATTCCTAGTCCACTCACATGTACACATACAGACACACACAAATGCACCCAATATAGTAAGGCAAAAACAGCAAATAAATAAACCACACCATCCTACCCTCCCATGGAACCTCTACTCTACTGGTGGGAGCCAATCACCCAATCATCCTCCTGACTCCACTCAGTCCGTAGCTCATATTTGTTTCTCTCTCCTCTACCTTCTTGCCTCTGCTGGACAGGCCCGAGTCACCCCCGATCCTGCCCTGCAAGTTGTGCTCATTCTCCCCGTGCCGACACAGGTAGATGGTGCGGGGCTGCACATGGATGTTCATCAGGTAGTACACAATCCGGCTCTGGATGTGGTCCTGCACTCTGTTCACCAAGAACCTCCGGCCAACGTCAATCACTTTGATGAGTGACAAGTCCCTGCAAAGAAACATCATTGAGGACCACATTGAGGCTGCCCTAGCCCACAGGACAGCACTCCTCACCCTAGGCCTAGCCAGCTTCTAGAATATTTGCTTCCTGGGGGCCTAGAGCAGGGACTGTTGTCTTCTCTGGGAGTCAGAGAGGAAATGAAGGCAACAGTTCCCACAGTCGGGCTGTTCAAGCCAGGTCGTACAGCTGGGCAGCTCCCTCAATGGTGTACAAGTGGGAGTCTTGTACATCAAGTTCAGATGCACCTTCTTTAAAAGCTCTGGGTCGGTATTCCCAGAGCTGGGGAGGCAGAGACAGGTTGTTGCCTGTAACCCACTTTTTTTGGCCACTCAGCCTAGCCAAACCAGTGAGCTCCAGGTTCAGTGAGAAACTGTTCAAAAAGTAAGTCGGAGAGACTAGTGACATGGTTCCAAGTGAAGCCGCTTTGCCACCAAGTCTGATGGCATGGCATGGGTTTGATCCCCTGGGCTCACAAGGCAGAAGGAGAGGAAAAGGCCTCTCAAAGGTTGTCCCCTGGCCTTCATGTGTGTGCTGCGGTACATATGTATGCATGCACACACACAGGCACAAAGCACAAACAACGGGCAAATAAAAAAATAAATAAATGCATAGATGTTTGGAAAAAAGAAAAGCAAACCTAGCTGGCCATGGTGGCACAGCTTTAACACCAGCACTGGACAGAGGCAGGCAGACCTGTGAATCTACATAACAAGCTCCAGGCTAGTCTGGGCTATGGTGAGATCCAATCAAAACAAACAAGCAAACAAACAAACAAAACTAATAAATATCTTTTTAATGTAGACACTTTCATACATTAATACTATTTTGGGGGGAAGGGGGTTGATACAGGGTTTCCCTGTATAGCCTTGGCTATCCTGGAACTCATTCTGTAGACTAGGCTGGCCTCGACCTCACAAATTTGCCTGCCTCTGCCTCCAAGTGCTAGGATAAAAGGGTGCACCACCACCACCTAGCCTATACATTTACGCTTTTAAAGACTTCTTTTTTCTTATTATTTTTAATTATATATATATGTATGTATGTATGTATGTATATATGCATGCATCTGTGTGGGTATGTGCATGAAAGTGCAGGAACCTGGAGGCCAGAGGCATCTGACCCCCTGCAGCTGGAATTACAATTGGTTGTGAGCTACCTGATGTGGCTGCTGGGAACTGAAGTCCATGGGGAGAAGCAGTATGTGCTCGTAACTGCTGAGCTATCCCTTATTCTGAGACTGCCCATCTACCACTATCTCCTTCTAAATGCCCACATCTCACGTGTTTTATTATCAGTGCAGCCCTGTATGCACCATCCACTGGGTCATGGGCAACCTAGCAGCAGTCATGCCCCCAAAGGGACCCTCCCTCCCTCAGCAGCCAACTGCCAATAGCTCCATCACCAAAAGGCTAGACCTCAGGGACCCTCCAAAAGCCATTTTCAGAATTTACAACATATTTGGGAGCTGTTTTATGGGAACCTCAAGAAGACATTTCAAGCCCCCCTGTGGATAATTGAGGGAGGTAACCTCTGGGAATCACCTGTCACATTTATCAGGGTCAAGAGGCTGGTAACTGGCTTCATAGCAATTGATTCTCTTCATGAAGTCATCCATGGCTTCTGCCGAGTTGCAGTCTTTGTAATCCGGGCTGGAGATTTTAACTTCCTGTAACATCACAAAGAGCAGCTGATGAATCATACTGGAAGGCTTTCTGCTTAGTTAAGTCAGATGTGGACTTTCAAATGGGAAAAGCCCAGAAATTCTCAGAATAAAGATTATCCTACCCAGCATCTCAGAGGAAAAAAAGAATGTGGGCCAGGAGGTTTGACTCATGGCCTTATGGTTACATAAGAAGGATGCCCATGAAGGACAGACACAGGATACCCACAGAGACCCCATAAGGGACACATTTGGACCATACACTGAGGCAGGTCAGTCCAATAGCTGAGTCAGCCTGGCCCTCAATTCAGCAGAACCCCACAGAGGCACACCAAGAGCAGGCCTTTGGTTGGAAAAGGCACATTAAGTGTTGCTCTTGGGCAGGGTTTCTCCAACTGTCCCAACAAAAGCAACATCCACTTGGGCTGGTCTCTGTGATGACATCTAACTAGACCTGGTGCCTCTACCTTTTGGAGCTGCCCTTCTTGGACAAGGAGTCTCCTATAATTGGACAATTATGCTGAGAAACCCAGGTAGATGGGAAGGAAACTCTGATGGATTTTGGTTTTTTGAGGCAGGGTCTTACTATCTAGCCCTGGCTGGGATGGAACTTGCTATGTAAAACTGGATGGCTTCAAACCTTCCTAAACCCCCTACCTCTCTCTGTCCAATAAGTGCTGGAATTATTTAAGCAGGCACCATCATGCCTGCCCTCAGAATTGCATTTAATCTTATGATTCCAGAACTATAAGGCAGATAGGAAATGGAAAGGCCTGGAGATTCCCAACGTTTTTGCTTCTGGTTTGATTTTGTTTGCTTGCTTTGAGACAGGCTCCTATGTACTCTGGGTTTCCCTTAAATCCACTATGCAGTCAAGGATGATCCTTGAACTTCTGATCCTCCCGCATCCGCCTCCTGAATGCTGAGATTTCAAGTGTTTACTCCCATACCCAAATTATGTAGTGCAGGGGATTGACCCTATGGCTTCATATGTGGTAGACAAGCACCCTACCAACAGCCCCACATTACAAACACAGTTGCCTAAAATCTGAAATGTACTTGATGCTGCCGAATGACACGTTAAAAATAGCTATAAAGGTCAGTTAGATATTAAGTGAATTATACAATAAAAACATAAATATAGGTCACAAACCCCTGAACCTAATCTGCAAAACTTTTAGGTTTAATCAGAGAAAGATTTTCTGAACACAGAGGATCAGGGCCAACAGCTAACTATGTGAATGAATAGAAAGCACCTACTAAGACAGCTCCTAACTAAGTACAGGAATGACGACACCATGGGGAAAATGATTTCACAGCTGCACCATGCTTCACTATCAAGTAGAGCAGGGAAAACAAAACCACAGAAAAACAGCGAAGCCCTCCCTCTGTGAGCACAGCCCTTCCTCAAGCTTTGAGCCTCTAGACCCACTCCTCCTGAAGTGTGAGCTTGTTTCTTAGAAATGCTTGCAGAGACTCCCACCATCGTGAAGAAAAAGATCAAGGAAAGAAGCTATAGATACTTAGCATCCCTTTAAAGGTAAGGTATATTTTGGGCAAGGTACACCTGTACCTTGGGCAGTGATACACACCTGTAATTCCAGCACTCAGGAAAGAGGAAGCAGGCTGCCCTAAGTTCAAGGTCAGCCTGGGTTACACAGTGAGATCTCATCCCCAAATAATAAATAAATAATCAAATATATATGCAGTCACACCACCTGCCTCCCCTACCTATGAAAAACTGGTTTTCCTTATTAAATGTGTCCTATTCCAATATGATTAACCTAGAAACCAGAAGTGATGCTCACACCCATAATCCGTACTGGAGAATCAGTGCAGGAGCCTCGAATTCCAAGATCAGCCTGGGATACAAAGTGTCCAGGACAGCCTGGGCTACAGTGTGGGAATCCTGCCTCAAACATACAGCAACAACAACAAAGTTGAAAAGAAAATGATCTAAAAACATAAGAAGTTGTGAGTTCATAAAATGGCTCAGATCGCTACATTCTTACTGTGACACATGTGCCCACCTCCACCATACATACACATATATGCATGTGCATGTGCATGTGCGCGCGCACACACACACAAAACTGACCTGTGAAAAAGTCTTTATAATACTCATTTCTCTTTGTGATCTATTGCTATCAAGTAATACTAAGGCTTAATCAAATAATGGTGCCATTGACCTTGACTTATTTGGACAAGCTATCCTTGGCACAGGAGAGTTGAGAGGGAGGGGTACATCACTACACCTTTTCTGCTCAAATTCAGGAACTTTGTCTTTGGCATGCTGAGCCTTGGAGGCTTTGGCCTTCATAAAAGCATCATTCCCTACCAGGGACCTGGAAAGCAAAAGTGAACATCTGGATGGCCTCCGCTGTATGATGGGATGAGTTGCCCATCATCCCTGGCTACTCCACCATCGCTCGGTTTCTGCCACCAGGTGAAACTACTTCCTGTCTGTCTCCTTTATCTACCATGTCCCAACCAAGACATATACCTGATGTATGTCCTCAAAGTCCTTAGAAATGGATGATCCTTAAGAGCATGTCCAGGTCCCAGCCTGTGCTGTGCTAAGTTAATATACCCATGTACTTCTGCCATAGCAGTATCCACCTGAAGACACTCAACCACACATGGAACAGGGTGTCTGATTCTCCGGGTTTAGTTACTGTCCAGTCCCTGACCAGGACTGCAAATGGCATCACATTATAATGGCAATATACAAACAGGACTTCCTAATTTCTTACCATGATGTTGGAGGCCACAACAGTAGGGTCGTCACATATGGACTCAATGAAAAATACCTGGAGGAAGGAAGCAAGGCAGACATGTAAAAACAACTGACAAAAGTCCAACCTTGATGTCACTGTGATATAAGAAAGGAAATCAACAGGAAAAGGATGGGACTGGGGAGATGCAAAATAAGCCAGACTCAGACTCATACTCCCATTTATATGCAAAATCTAGATTTAAATGTGGGGGGGCAGGTATCATGAGGGAGGAAGAAGACTAAAGGGAGGGGTGAAGAATAACACGCATGGAATACATGTACCCTGAAAGCAGAATCCAAGGGACTATTTGGGGAGCAGAAGAGGACCAGTAAATCAGTAAAAGGGGGCCGAGAGAAGAAGGGAGGGCAAATAGGAACAAAGTATAATAATGCCCATGTATGAAAATGTCTCAGCAAAACCCATGATTTTGTGCTTTAGCACCAGAAGCCCTTGTCCCTGTTTGTTAACCAAAATATTCATAAGGAGGAAGAGAAGAACTGGGAAAGTATTACTCCATAAAACATCAACTTTGCATGGCCACGGCCTTCACCCTCCGCTGGGGAGGGAGGGCTTCACTGTCCCTAGGCATCCTGCCACAAGGAAGACCTTGTTTTAAGGCAGTAAAATGTGGATAACTAACCATGAGTGGAAGCTCACACCTAAAATCCCAATATTTGGCAGATGGAGGCAGAGGGAGTGTTGTGAGTCTGAAGGCAGCCTGGGCTACGGAGTGTCTTTCAAAAAACCTGGGCTACAGAGTGAGACCTTGCCTCAACAACAGCTCGAGACAGAAAGAGGCTGAAGCCAGAGTCAGGCAATCAGCTGCTCCCAAGGTGTTTTCCACTTGGCATTTGCTGGGGGAGGCAAGTTTGGCTCACCTTGAAGTCATTTTCTTTGGCAAAATGAAGGATCATGTGTCTCCTCTCTCTAGTAGTGTTGGTAGCATCAAAAACCTGATAGAGAAGAAGGTGGCTCAGAAAAACCGAAAATTATACTTACCTAAACCACAAGGAATTCAATCTGCTGTTTCCAGAAATAAGCCCCAAATTCCTCCTTCTAGACAGGGTGTCCAAGCCCCTAACCCTCTATAACGCTCCCTCCTCATTCTCTGCCCACAGCTCTACAGCACAGCAGGGAAACGGGGGAACTAGCAAGCAGTTACATACAATGAGGGACCAAGCAATGGGCCCTGACTGCTGTGGCTGGAAGCAACACAGTAGAGGTGGTGCCCAGATGCCCACTGCACATGTGAGTGACAAAGCTACATCCCAACATCCATCACAAGATAGACTCCTAAGTCAGGAGCTGCTTTGGGCCACTTGTTCCTTCAACCCTTAAAGCCACTCTACAGTAGCTCTCCATACTGCTCGGGCCCATGAGGACAGAGATGCCTGAGCCCCCCAGACTTACTGCAATCTGGCCTCCTTCCTTCGTCAGGTAACATTTGACATCTCTCAGGGCAGCTAAGGCACACTGTCTGCAAACACACAGGAGGGAAAGCACTGGTCAGAGCAGGTCCAGTCACGCAGTCACATCCCTTGTTGATACACACTGACGTTCCCGTTCCAAGCTTTAGGTCTGGGGCCCTTGACCTGGGGACCAGCACAGACACCTACCTCCACACAGTTGAGGGAGGCAGTCATCGTGCCTGGCTACACGATGGGATCAGTTTCCCTGAGAAACGTTTGTATTCGGTTTGGTTTTTTGGATTGTTTTGTTTTTTTTTTCAGACCAGACCAGCTCCAGCTACACTGCCCAGGCTGGCATTCAACTCTATAGCCAAGCTGGCCTCAAACTCCCAGCAATCCTCTCACCTTAGCCCCTCCAGTGTGGAGATTCCAGACATCAGTTACCATGCATGGCCTTCTTTTTTAATGGTTTAACCTTTTGCTCTTTGTCTTTCTTTTGTGGTCCTGGGAACTGAAATTAAGGCCTTTGAACACGCTAAGCAAGTGTTCTACGACGAACAACTCCAGCCCCCTTTTCATTTTTGAGATAGGACCTCACTAAGTTATCCAGTCTGACTTTGAACCTACTTTGTAACTGAGGCTGGCCTAGAACTTGCTAACTTCCTGCCCTTAACCTCCAGAATGTGGGGATTATAGAAAGAGTGTACCATGCTCAGCTTAAAAATTAAACCTAGGGAGCTTTAAAGAATTGGTACCAAGGGCAAGAGATCTAGCTCACTTGGTAGAGTGCTTGCCGAACATGCATAAAGCCATGGGTTCGGTCCTTAGCACTGTATAAAATCAGGTTTGGTGACACAGTCCATAATCCTCATACTGGGGAATGGAAGCCAGAGGACCAGAAGTTCATCCTCAGCTACATAGAAAGCTCAAGGCCAGCCTTGGCTACATAAGGCTCTATCTCAAAAATTAATAATAAAAATAAAAATCAGTGCTAGGCAGACAAGGTACCAACTACTCTTATAATATCTGTACTGTAGAGGCTAAGGCAGGAAGACAGGTCTGCATGTAAGGCCAATCCGAACTATAAAAGGTAGTGCCAAGCCATCCAGGATTCTATAACAAGACCCTAACTTAAAACAAAACTAATAACAATACTAATAAAATAAAGACGGAAGCCAGAGCAAACAGAGAGCCTCACTGGGCATGCCTAGGGTCGTGCCTGGGATCTCTTCCCATATCCAGCTGATTCCAGCACCTGCAGAACTGAAAAGCACCTCCCTGTCACCTGCAGCTTAAGAAATCTTTTGCAAATACAAACTGATGGCTTCCAAAGAAAGGGGCTTTGTTCACTCCTGGTGCTTGGCTGCTGCTGAACCCTCAGGGAGGCAGTTCAAAGCAGCTAGTCACAGAGAGGCCAAGAGACTTGTCCTACTACTAGCTGAGTCTGAGGGGCCACCAGCAAAGAGCCAGCGTGCAGACTGGCCTCTTACAGAACCTGGCTTCACAACAAAGGAAGCCACTGAGTGGGAAGAGAGCTCAGATCATAGTACAACCTGAGTTGGATTCTCAGAACCTACATGGAGAAGGAGGACGGAGAGAAGGAAGCAGCGGATGCTGGATTGGGGGTGTGCTCTTGTAACCCCAGTGCCAGGGAGGTAGAGAACCCTAGGGTTCACCTGCAGCAAGCCAGTCTAGACTACATAAGTTCGACAGTGACAGACCCTACCTCTCCAAAGAGGTCTGCAGAGCTGTTTCAGTTTTGTAAAGCACTGCTGGCCACACGTGCACAAGGACATGAGTTTGCATCTCTAGCACTCATCGAAAGGCCACACACATCACACCACTTTCTGTAACCCTAGAACTGGTCCCCAGAGCTCACTGGACAGCCAGGCTAGTTCCAGGTTCATCAACAGCCCCTGTCTAAGGGCTGGAGAGATGACTGAGCAGTTAGGAGCACTTGTTGCTCTTCCAGGACCCAGGTCTGATTCTCAGCACCCACCTGGAAGACTACAACCTCCTGCAACTCCAGCACCAGGGGATCTGATGTCCTCTTTTGGCTTACCCAGGCACCAGGCACTAACAACATACATGCTAGCAAAAACCCATATACATAAAACAATTGTTTAAAGAGACCCTGTCTCAGAAGACAGAGAAGTAATAGAGGAATTTATCTGACGTACTCGAGCTTCCACACACGTGGACACGCATATACACTCAAACTCACCTACATGTACTATTTTATTATAAAGTAGACAGAGCCCAAAGAACATGCAAGCTCCTCCTCAGGCCTCCACACAAGCGCGCACACACGGGAAACCCAAGGCAGCTCAGGCTTACTTTCGGACTCTCATGGCTTCCTCGTTGTCAGGGCGGAAGAAGTTGTAAGAGCTGAACTGCTTCACGGCTTCACGTCGATACTCTCCCACATTGAACACTGGACAGGAAAGACAAGGACAGTCCTGGATGAGCCATCAGGAACAAACGGCTTCTCAGTCAATACCTATCTGGATAAGTAATCTCATATGGAAATAGTGTGGACGTCCCAGTCCAGGCTTGTCATCCCTAGGTCACAGTCTGGGAAACAAGGTCCAGACCAAAGGATAGTACCCATGACTCTTGCTGTACCAGAAGCTATCTCCTAGGGACCAGATCCCGATCCCACTTCCCAGGGTTGTCAACCAGAAACAGACTCTGAGAACAGTCAGAATCCAGGGGGAAAAAAAAAAGAAAGTTACTGTAGGAGTCAGGATGCCACTCAGCTGCTAGAGTCCTGTCTAGCATAAATGAAACTCTGGGCTGGATCCCAGCACCAACCAAAAGCATTGACATGGTGATACATGACTATAATCCCAGCACAGAGATGCAGACGGGGGGATCAGTTCAGTGGCTGTATAGTTATTTGGAGACCATTGAGCTGTGGAAACACTGTCTCAAAAATTATAGACAGACAGACAAGACAGATAAGACAAGACAGGCTGGAGCGTTAGCTCAGCAGTTAAGACCACATGCTGCTCTACAAAGGATGAGAGTTCAATTGCCAGCACCCACATGGAGGTTCACAGCCATCTATAACTGCAGTCCCAAGGGATCTGACTCCTTCTTCTGTCTGTCTAGGGCATGAGGCACACATGTACTCTGTGTGTGTGTGTGTGTGTGTGTGTGTGTGTTGCATGTGCATTTGCGTGCGCTCACAAAGCACCCATGCATATAAAATAATGAAATAAATAAATGTTAAGACAAATAAGGTATCCAAATATAAGTGTGTCTCACTGAACAGCCAGCCTTGCCTACTTGTTGAGCTACTAACTCTAAATTACCCCTGCCATGTCTAAATTAGCCATGTTCCTGCGACACACCTTTGATGATGAGATCACATTTAATAGTTACTGCTTAACATATGTAGATCTAGGGTCAAGCACCAGTATTAAAAAACAAAGTCTCGGCACAGCGAGGGATGCTAATCCCTCTCCTCAGGACACTTCCCATTTAGTTGGGAAGACAGGGCAGGGGTGTATACAAATGTCATCAGTATTATTCAGCATTAAGCTGGGGAGGACAACCACTAAAAAAAGGCTACAGTGACATGTGATGGGACTTTCAAAGAAAAAAGATCCACAGAAAATGAGGTCAGCACAGGGAGCTTGAAGAAGGTGAAGGTGAACTGAGGTAACAGGACTGGGAAACAGGATCAGACTCCATGACCCAGGACAGTTATGCCTGCGAGCGGCCACCCTTAGAGTACCAGCTGCTGGCCTCGAGTCCTGGCTTACCTTTTGTGGGAACACCTATCCAGTTGAGGTAGCGAGTCAGCTTCTTGGAGATGTAAGTTTTACCCCGGGCTGGGAGGCCCACCATCACAATCACCGTTGGGGAGTTGGTCAACTTCGGCCCACAAGCTGGAAAGATCAAGTGAAGAGTCATTAATCAAAAAGCAGAAGTTAATGCCAGAGTCCTTTGCCCAAAGACAGATTTTTGAAGAATGGGACCAAAGTTGGGTATGGTGGCACACGTCAATAATTCCAGTCCTTGGGAGACAGAGGCAAGAGGATTGATTGAGTGTTCCAGGTGATCCTGAACATAGCTGAGTTCAAAGTCAGCTTTGGCTACACAGAGTTAGTTCCAGGCCAGCCTGGGCAACAATGTGAAACTATCTTAAAGAAACAAACAAACAAACAAAAAAGAATAACTCTAAAGTTATGAAGTCATCCCACATCCCAAAGTCTTTGCCATCTGATGACCTGGGACTGCACACTTCACCCCACCCCCTCCTACTGGCCACACCCCTTGAACTTGTAGTTTAGTTTCACTTCTCAGGCAATATTTGGCAATGGCAGTTCCAAGCATAAGGCACAATCAGATATGGAGGTACTGAGCCCCAGACGGTGATCCCAGTTCCTAACAGAATAATATAAGAGCATTTCTTGGGGATACAAGGATGGGACCCTAATACCAGGGAGAGTAGAATTAGGGGGAAGATGGTTTCCTAATTCAGTATGTAAATTGAACAAACAGGTGGGAAGCAGACAGAGGGGAGCCCCAGAAACCAAGAGAGAAACTCTACAGAGACTTTCTTGAAGAAAAAAAAGAATTAAACAGTAAGAATTTATCAAGTAAAAGTAGGTCAGGGACACAGAATGCTAGATCCCCTGGCTGGGCACCATGCCTGTGCCTCTCACATCCTCCCTGACCACCCCCCTCCATCCTGCTGCCAGGATCTGATAGAAGCCAGGTTCAGAGGGACACCTGAGTCTGCCAAGGTAATAGCCAGTCAGAGGGTTCTAAGTAAGCTAGTCACTAAGTCCCAGGCAGGCTGTCCAGAGATACTCTTGCCTGTGATGAATGAGTGCCCCATATATCCTCAGAATCTCAATAAGACAGAACACCAGGGACAGAGGTTTTCAGAAAGCAGCCAAAAGAAACCCGTTAGACAAACTAAAGTTCCAGTATTTCCTTGGCTGTCTCTTTGCCACTGAGACTCTTGGGCAACTCCTGCATCCTGGCGACAAGTAAGCTTACAAGCCAGAGGCTGTCTGCCAACTCTAACCCAGCTGGCCTTCTCCCGTCCCAGACACAGGCTGCACAACCTGCAGGAAAAGAGATGAGAGTCATGCCACCAATCTAGACAGATGTCAGATTTAGACAGAGGCTCATGGGAACTACAGGCAAAGGGGGACACTAAGGTGGATTTTTTGCTTCCAGAACTGCAGACTAGGGTCTGAGTAGAAGCAACAGGACAAGCAGGGGTGAGCGATCTCTTTGATAGTGGGGACCTGGGCGAGGAGTGTGAGGCTATCTAGACAAGGAATTCAGAAGCCAAAGACAGGCCTTAGAGACATTCCCCATGAATGCATTCCAGAGACCCTGGAAAGAACAGTTACCTAGAAGACAGATGCTCCTGTCCCTCCAGCCAATGGTCCCTTCTCCCACCCTGATGACCCTACTGAACCATTGCTACTGAAAGCACCCAGAGATGCCTGGAAACAGGCACCCATACATGCATGTGTACATGGGCAGTTTCTGTTGGAACTGTGTCAGGGATGCAGAGGCGGAAGTGGCTGAGTTATCAGATCAGGGATTAAGTCTATCTACTAATTGCAGGAACAAACCTCCAACAATAGACACTTTGGAAGAGAAAAGGCAATACCGTAGACTCAGCAGAGTGCTGCTGGGTTTCAAGAGCCAATAAACCTAGATCACTCTTAGCTGACAAAGCAAAAACCATTCTTCCCACTGCCCAAAGCTGAGGCACTCAGAGGAGCTACCAGACCAAGTGTAGCTTCGTCACCCAGACATCTGTGCATGGAAAGATGCACAAATCATTCCAGATGAATCTAGTATCCCCCTCACAGCCCTTTTTCAGCTTATAACCCAGCTCAAGGGTCTCGCTGAACATACAATGTCCTGCCCCTTGCCCCAGGTTCTTTTCTTTATAAACATTTTTACCATTGAGAAAGAGATACCAACCAAGGCTGGAGAGATGGCTCAGTGGTTAAGAACACTGGCTGCTCTTCTAGAGGCCCTGAGTTCATTTCCAAGCACCCACATGGTGGCTCACAACCATCTATAATGAGATCTGGCCTACAGGCATACATGAAGAAAAAACACTGTATACATAATAAATAAATAAATCTTTACAAAAAGAGAGAGAGACACCAAAGTCAGGTGGTGGTGGCGACGGTGGCAGGGTAAGCCTTTAATCCCAGCACTCGGGAGGCAGAGACAGGCAGATCTCTCTGAGTTCCAGTAGAGGCTCCAATGCTACACAGAGAAACCCTGTCTCGAAAAACAAACAAAATAACAGAAAAAGAGAAAGAAAGGAAGGAAGGAAGGAAGGAAGNAAGAAAGAAAGAAAGAAAGAAAGAAAGAAAGAAAGAAAGAAAGAAAAGAAACACCAGCCATGACCCCTCATCCTCCATCTCACAACACTCCCTGGATCCAATCCTTAACGTTGCTATTTTTCCCAACAAACTCAATTTATTGAGTTCAACATAAGATTTCCTAAGACAAACACAATGTCTCCTTTCCTTTTATATAAATGTTCAATGTTTTGTTTTGTGTTTTTTGAGATAGAGTTTCTCTGTCTAGTTCTGGGTGTCTTGGAACTCCCTCTGTAGATCAGACTGCCCTTGAACTCTCGGAGATCTGCCTACCTCTGCCTAAGTGATGGGATTAAAGGTGAGTCACCACCACCCAGTTAATGTTCAATGTTTCATACCAGATTTTTTTAGCAACAAATCTAGGTATTAACTTAAATATACATAAAGGAATGCACAGATGTTCTGTTAAAGTGTGATGGTTGATTGCCATTTGTCAACTGGACTAGATTTAGAATTACCATGGAAACACACCCCTGGGGTATCTATGAGAATGCCTCCAGACTGGGTTAACCAAGGTGGGAAGACCCACTCTAACTGTGGATAGCACCATTCCACGGGTGTGGTAGGCCTGAATAAAGAGGAAGGGAGCTGAACACCAACTTTCAAATCTCTTCGCTACCAGCCTGCCGATGCAGAAATCAACTGCCTCACATTCTACTACTTTCCAGCCATAATGGACTAGACTCTCAAATTAGTCAAAATAAATACTTCCTTCCAGAAGTCCCTTCCGTCACAGCAAAGAGAACAATAAACCGATATATGAGGGGAAAACCCATTGTCTAAAGAGAGCTAGGCCCTGTGGAAGTTTGGGAAGATTCATACTAAAAGTATTGCCCATAGTTTAAGGCCATGGTTCCTTAAGATTCACAAAAAGCCACCCTATGAACCACCACATAACTCACCTGAAATGGCTGCTATACATAATGCCTGGCTGGGCATCAACAGATAGAATTCTATAAGATGTTGATACCATACCCATCTTCCTTCACATGCAGTCTATTCTAAATCCTAACCAAAGATAAACTGGTATCTTACTCCCATGTATTTAGGAAAAACAAAAAGTTGAGGACTGGCGAGATGGCTTTGCTTACCTCTCAAGTCCAAGGACTTAAGTTCGATCTCTAGAACCCACTTAAGGATAGGAGAGAACCAACTCCACAGAGCTGTCCTCTTCTGATCGTTCCCGCGGCATGTGCCACCCTCCTTGTCAGAGTAAATAAGTATTTTTAAAGGAGATGTTCTTTGTAGCTGCTGTTTAAGGTAACTCTATGTAATCAGTCTTAATGTCCCTTTGCTGCATTAGCGATGGGATCTTTGTATCTACATAGATTATAATCCAAGGCATCCATCACACTGCCCAAGGCTGGGATAGCTCACAGCCCAGATACACTACATATACAAAAACATAATCTTCTTGAAACTGAGGAAACTAGGGTTCCAAGCAGGTAGCAGCACCCAACTATGTAGCAGGTTGCAGATATTCAGTGGAGGTAACAGGAAAGGCAGCTCTTGCTAGTAGAACTGAAGATCACCTAAGCTAATTTGCAAATACAGTCAAGTCTCTCTGAATTGTGGTTTAAACTGATGGAAGCTTCCAGTTTTGCAAGAAGCATTCATGACAATGTTGGTAAAGAAATTTGGCACTGAATTACTGTGCTTCACAGGTAAACACACTCAGTTGTTTTGTTTTAAATTTCAAGACAAGCTATGGAGACCAGGCTAGCTTTGAACTCAAGAGATCTGCTTGCCTGCCCCTCATTCTTGAGTGCTAGGATTAAAAGCGTGTAGCACTATGCCTGGCCTTTGGGAGTTGTCCTTTATGATTATTCTTTTAGTTTTAAATGGACAATTTTCTCCATGCCCTCTAGCAATAAGCCTCAGGAGTTGGCTGCCAGTCTCTGATATGAAGACCACATATAAAGATGGTAACAGGGCTGGAGCTATGGTATATTCACAAAGCCCTGGGTTCAATCCCCAGCACCAAGGAATCCAGGCATGGTAGTGCACATTTATAATCTCAGCATCTGGGAAGGCAGGAGGATCAGAAGTTCAAGGTCATCTCTACATCATAGTGAATTCAAGCCAGATCATGTCTGAAAAATAAAAAAAAGGTTTAGGTGAATGAAAACCCACAAAATAGGCTGGGTGTGACGGCATGTACCTTTAATCCCATCTGAGTTGAGGCCAGCTAAGTCTACATAGTTCCAGGCCAGCTAGGGCACAGAGAGACCTTGTCTCCAATAAAGAAAAAGAAAGTCCACAAGATTCCCAATATCAGCACAAAAGCCATTACTTTTCTCTAGTGCAGTCAGAAACAAATTGAGTATAGGAAATATAGGACTTAAAATGTGGATATGCAGTAAATACCCTGGCTGCAGATATTCGCATGTGAAGGGATGTGTCTGAGGCTACACCCCAGTGTCACACAGAATTCCAGAAGCTGGTGAACTGGTCACCTTAATCCATCAGCTTTAGACCCACACACCTCAAGCTCTAAATGGCTCTGACAGCAATTGTTTGCAAATCTCTCAACTCCGTGACAGACGTGCAAGCTCACAGAATCTAATGATCAGGTTCTCAAGCCTGGAGGAGGGGCACAGAGGTGCACTGTGATGTCCCTCAATATTACTACAGTCAGCCCCACTGAGCTTAGGGTCCTTGCAAAAGTTGCCATGGTTCCTGAAGACCCAAACAAGGGAAGAACACACACACGCAACTCCCGGCTTTATATATACATATGAAGCCAGTCATTGTTTTGGGTGACCAATTTCTGTCCAAAAATGTGTTACAATTTTCCTTATTAAAAAGTCCAGAAGGGCTGGGCAGTGGTGGCAAACACCTTTAATCCCAGCACTCGGGAATCAGAGGCAGGCAGATCTCTGAGTTCGAGGCCAGCCTGGTCTACAGAGTGAGTTC
>LOJH01003071.1:18620-31047 GCA_001685095.1 Ellobius talpinus | reverse complement strand
GACCTCATTACAGATGGTTGTAAGCCACCATGTGGTTGCTGGGAATTGAACTTACGACCTTTGGAAGAACAGGCAATGCTCTTAACCGCTGAGCCCTTACTTGAAAATTTTTGCTTATGATTTTGTAATAGTTATTTGATATTTGGGGAGAGAAGTTTAGATAACTTATTTTATATAAATACAAATCAAATTTTATAGAAATTACAGTTGTAATGATTCTTAAAGTATAACTACTTGGAGAACATGATAAAGCTCTATTTGCCATATTTTGTTATTGACTTGTATTTTGTGAAGAAATTATAACTTCTGAAAACCTTGTATGCTGCTATATTAGAGTTCAGATAATAGACATCCACATTTTTAAAAATCATATATTAATCACTTACATTAGAAATGTAATACTTTGTTTTGATTTGTTTTCTGGCATTGAAATAATTTAAAATGATTTTTTTAAAGATTTCTTTATTTATTATGTATACACACACCAGAAGAGGGCACCAGATCTCATTATAGATGGTTGTGAGCCACTTTATGGTTGTTAGGAATTGAACTCAGGACCTCTGGAAGAGCCATGTCTCCAGCCCTAAAATGATTTTTAAAAAAGGAATTGGATTACTTTCAAGTTAAAACAGCAGCAAACATTTAACTAAGGAAATTCAGAGAAAATCCTACTCTTCCTAAATATGTACTGGAAAAAGAGTATTGAATATGATCAGAATATGCATTTAAAATGCATCTGTAATTTGTTTTGTTTAAGAAGATCTGGTTTAAATTTAACAAGATCTTATTGTTTAGCAAGGTTGTTTTCTGTCTACTTTTAAAAACAGAGAGAAACATGTATGTTAATAAATCTCATGATTTGGTTTTTCTACAAAGTTCCATAAGCATCTTAATGTAAATGTTTGACATCCACCTTTTTGAGTCTCAGGACTACCCGTCACAGCTCCTGTCTTTTTCATCACACAGCACAGCAAATTAATCAGCCAAGAATCAACAGTAAATCAAGTATAATTCCAGCTAAATCATGATTAGAGAAGAGGGATTGGCTCCTAAAAGGCACAGCAATTCAAGCCTATTTTGGGTTCAAAATACTGGCTCTACTGAGTCTGAATTTGTATATATGTTAAAAAGAATTTTAAAATCAAGAGTATCTACCTCAAGAATCCCTTGGGTAGATTAAAACTTGGAAAATTAACATTAAGTTCTTTTTTGTATTGTCTATTTCTCTTCTGAGATGGTTCCTCTTCTCCTTATGTCATAGAGTGATAATATAAGCTAAATTAAAATCCATGTTAGTATGCTAATGCTAACATTTGAATATCTTGGTATTGGCCACTCTAGGTTATCTTTGTTTTTAGCTATTAATTATAGGCTATATTGTTGCCAGTTAGCTGAGAGATCTTTTGCTTCAAATGGAAATCGGTATAATTAGAGCTAGAAACTCTGAGATAGAGTGTTGCTACTCTTAGATCATTTGCTCTCAGGATTATAGTTCTAGGCCAGGGATTCTCAACCTGTGAATTGTGATCCCTTGGGCATCACATAGCAGATATTTACATTATACCACTAACAAAATTACAGTTATGAAGTAGCAACAAAAATAATTTTATGGCTGGAGGCCACCACAACATGAAGAACTGTATTAAAGGGTTGCAGCATTAGAAAGGTTGAGAACCACTGGCCTAGGCTCCTAAGTAGCCCAGAACCCAACAGTTGGTGCTTTCACCTTGAGCTTAGTGCTTTGGTATTCTCAGTGCCCTAATGTTTATCTCCTTGGCGGTCAGGGCTAGTCACTTCTACAACTTTTCTAGTGTTTGGGTCTTGCAGTTCTTCTCTGGGCTTGACTCTTCACAGTCCTTGACCTTCTGCAGTCTCAGCTCTTAACCATTTCTTGCCTTCTTAGCTCTTCTGCAGTTAGTCTCAACTCAGTAGTCTTCAGGCATATTCTAGCTGCTGCTGTTGGGTATGTTTGGGACTGAGAGCCCAAGAGTTGTCTGCTCTTCCTATTAGAAGCTCAGCCTGTGATACAGATCAGAAGTAGGCAGATGAGGCTTTATTGGAGCCAGAACTGAGGTATCAGCAGGTGTGTGGACAAGAGAGCCATTGGGCTGCTCACAGGAGAGTGAGAGGATCACTGCTTATACAACTATACACATGTGCATGCATTACCTGCCATGGAGATGCTTGGGAGGTGCTCATTCCAGACTGAATTTAGGACATCTGGGAGGAGGTGGGGGCAACTATGGGTAAAGTTATGTAGAGTAACTGTAGAAGCTTATCTGAAGCCATCATGGATGAAAGGAAATCTCCTAACGAAATGCCTCAGTTATGGTGGTTGCCATGAAAATATCAGTGGGTCCTGCCATTGGAATAAAGTCTATTTGAGGCATCTGTGACTGGTTGGGAGTCTCCCCGAGCAGCTTTGAAGTTTTTAGAACAGCTAGGGCTGAACCTAGTCATAGTGGTGCATGTCTGTGATCCCAGCACTTGGGAAAGGGAAGTATGTGGATCAGAAGTTAAAGGTCATCCTCAACCATGAAGCAAGTTTTAGTCTAGGCCGAGCTACTCAGATATGGCTAGGATTTACGTGGCTTGATAGGAAGCTAATGGTCATTTTTTTTAAAGACATTTAAAATTCCTTTTGCTGAAATACAGAAATGTGATTAACTTTTATATATTGATCCAGAAGCCCAACACTAATTCCAGATTTTGGGGATTTATATGTATGACAAATAATTTCATCTTAAAAAATATACTATCATTTTTGTGTCATTTTTCTTTATATCTTAACTAGGGCTTTTTTCCTTTGGTTATTTTTCTTTTCTGTTTTTTAATTATAGCCATCCATTAAAGAACCAGGAGTTCAACAAAAAAAGAAAAAAAAGAAAAAAAAAGAACCAGGAGTTCTTTTCTTTGTAGTCTAAGATATATACATATATGTGTACATATACAAAAACATACAAATGTATATTTATTGGCTTCAGATTTGCTGTCATGTGCTATTACATTATGAGAAATATATCTGTTTTTGTCCACAGTTCTTAGCACAGTGTTCCTAAAACCTTTGGAATTTCCTGAGTTATTGAAGTGTCCCTTGTTATTCATAACAACCCCTTTGATCACATCTGAGTTTATGGTTAGGTGGAGCCCCTAGATAGCCTTAGAATGGGCTGGTAACCAGAATGACCAGTTGGACTTTCTGCCTCTCACTAACTGCTGGCCTCTGGTGAAGGAAGGTCAGGGCTAGAAATCGGGCTCTGTAACAACTCTTAAACCCAGGTCTGAAGTCCTGGGATGACAGCTAGCTAGAGAATAGGTGCTCCATCCTCCATCCCCCACATCTTGCCTTATTCATCTCTTCATTTGCCTATTCCTGAGTTGTCTTATAATAAGCTGGTAAACTAAACAATTCTCTTGAGTTTTGTGAGGCCTTCTAGAAAAGTTTTGAATGTGAGGAACTGATCAATGAGATCAATGCCCTTTTATGGTTCTATAATCCTTGATTTAGAAGTATGAGTAACACAGAATTTATGCTGGACATTCCAAAGTGGGGCAGTGCTGTGGACTAAACCCTTTAGTTTTTAAGATCTAATCTCATGCTGGGTAGATAGTGGCAGAATTAAATTAAGTCATGAATATTCAATTTATAGCCAGAGAAGTGGAGAACTGATGGATATTGGGAAAGACACCGTAAAATGGAATTTTAGTACTCCCACCAGACTAAATACTATCTGTCTCAGTTCACCAGTTAAATAGACAAGTGGTGCTGGAAAACAGAGGTTTGATCAAGTCATGTGGTCTTGGTTGTTCTTCCATTGCTGTGGTAAACACTTTAATCAATGTAACTTATAAAGTGTTTAATTTGGGCTTACAGGATTAGAGACAGCGACCTTAATGGTGAGAAGTATGGAATGGAAGCAGGCATGAATGGTGCCAGAACCGTAGATGAGAACTTACTACACCTCGACACATAACTAGAAAGAGACACTAGGAATGGTGTGGGCTTTGAAACCTCAAAACCTGCCCCAGTGACACATCTCTTACTACAAGGTGCCCATGAAAAGAGAAGAAAAAAACCTTATATAAGGGTTAAGTACCTTTATTTTTGTTCTTTTATTTTTGTTCTTGTTGTTTTAAAGAAGGACTTCTTGCAGCCCAGGGTAGCCTTAAACTTACTCTGTAGACAAAAATGACCTTGAATTGCTGATCATTCTGAATATCTGTATCTCCCATGTGCTTGGGTTGCAGCTGCAGTACTTGGCTTCAATAGGAAATGCCTTCCTTACAGGCCTCAATTTGTTCCTATTAATAACGTTGCAAATATAATATCCAGTGTAGAGTCAGTTAACCAGGCCCATAAAGAAACAGGTCAACATAAACAGTTATCCACAGAAACAAATGTACTATGAATTGACATGTAGAGGTACTTATTGTAAATTATGATATGCAGACTTTAAAATAACAGATTGCCAATTCTGAGAGGTCCAAAGGAGAAAATTAAAAATTAGGCAGAGAAGTGAAAATAATGCAAAAGCTTGTATTTTTTAAAATATAAGTTCTGACTCTGAAATAATACAATAACCAAAACTAAGAATTTCAGTGCCCAGATCTAGTAGTACTCAGAGTTAGAGAATTAGAAATCTACAAGATAGGCAGTGGGAAGTATTCAGGATGAAGCATATAGTGATAGAATGGATAATAAGAGAAAGTGTGGGGTATGATGCCTGAGAATAATATAATGAGAAGTTCTCAGATCCTTTGGATTGAAGCCACCCAAAGAGAGGAAAAAGTGGGCCAGCAGCAGTATTGGAAGAGATTATAACTGTTACATTTCCTAAACTGATGAATAATACCAGACCACAGATGAACTTAGGTATTCATGTGAGCTTTCTAAGTCTTCTCCCTAATAACACCTAATTACATTACCTGGAACAAGGAAAGAAAGGAGTAAGACCTTTAATAAAGTTGTATTTTGCATATATGTATGTTTTACAAACCTGGAATCCTTACATATATGGCTTATGAATTTTCCTCTCTTGAGATGTTCTGAGTGTTTCATATATCATTAAAATTTAATAAGATTTTGGATGTGATATTTGAATATACTGTTATATTTTATTTGTGTGTGTATGTACATGTGTGTGCTTGTTCATATTTGTAGGTACATGTGTGTTTTAAGGTGTTGTAGGTGCATGCGCATTTGGTGGCCAGAGGATGACCTTGGGTGTCGTCTTCAGTAATGTTATCCACTACATGTGAAGCAGGGTCTCCTATTGGCCTGAAGCTCACCTGTTAGGCTAGGCTAGTGACTATCAAGCACTGGTGATTCCTGTCTTCTCCTTCCCATCACTGGGATTAAAATTGCATGCTACCAAGACCAGCTTTTTACATTGATGCCTGAATCAAACTGAGATCCTCATCTTACTAAGCCCATCTGTCTAGCCCCGTGTTACATTTTTATTTAACCAATTTTCTATAGAATATGTAGTTTACTTACATTTTAGTTAATATTGTCAACATTATTTTAGTAAGTATCCTTATAACTAAATCTTTGGTATGTTTGTTTTTGAGACAAGAATTGCATGTATTCCAAACTGGCCCTGAGTGAGACCAGCTTTGTCACTGAGGATATGTAGCTACCACTTAACATGCATCCCTGACTAATTATACTTTCCTTTGGGGATAAACTTCTAGAAATAGAACGACTGAATTGTGGTGGTTTGAATGTAGTTGGGCTCCATAAACTCAGGAAGTGATATTATTAGGAGGTGTGGCTTTGTTGAAGTAGGTGTAGCTTTGTTGGAGGAAGTGTGTCATGGGGAGGTGGGCTTTAAGGTTTCCTATGCTCAAGGTATGCCTAGTTCAGCTCACTTCCTGTTGCCTGTGGATCAAGTTGTAGATCCTTCTCCACTCTCAGCTCCTTCTCCATCAACATGTCTGCCTCATGCCATGTCCCACCACGATAATAATGAACTAAACCTCTGAAACTGTAAGCCACCCAGTGAAATGTTTTCCTTTATAAGAGTTGCCATGGTCATGGTATCTCTTCACAGCAACAGAAACAGAAACCCTAACTAATATATGGATCAAGAGATAAATATTCTTTATCCCAAATTCTTGGAATAAGCAATATTTCAGATTTTTAAGTTTGGGGTTTATAATCCCTTTGTGTAAGTTGTATCTTTCAATAGTAGCTGGAGTAATTTACATTATCTCACATTCTTTGACTTTCTGCATGACTTTGACACTTCTTAGTTAAAAGTTATGATCTGTGTTTCCTCTCCTAGAACCTAGGTGAGTCTTTGGCATGAGTCTGTCACAGCCTCAAGAAATAACAGGAACAGTAGAGGTAAAGCTGCTTGATCTCCAGGTCTAGACAGGAAAGGTAGGACAACTGCTACCTGGCTGGCTTTTAGGACACTCACCCTAGAACCCAGGCTTGTGAGGAAGCCCAGGCTACAAGGAGTGCCTGCTGCAGATGTCCATGTGACAGCCTACGGAGTCCCAGCCAACATAGCATCACTGCCAAACACTTGGCAGGCAAGCCTGGAGGTGATTCCAGCAGCCAGATCTTTGAGTCTTTCAACAGAAGCCTCACACTTCTGCCCATAGAAACTGTGAAGGACAATAAATGATTGTTGATTTGGGCCTTTCAGTTGGAGTCAGTTATTATCCAGCCATCGTAAATTCACTCTTCCTCCCTAGCACTGCTCTTAAAAACTCTTAAAATTCAATCAAGAAACCATTTTCATCTCCAGATGGAAATGGTATCTTGATTTAATTGCATTTCCTGAGTTACTGTGAAGAGCCAATCTAGTAGGTAGACAGTGGTGTGCTGAGTGTGGCTATCACTTCAAACTCAGGAAATCCAATACTGAAATTGTTATGTTTGTACTCCCGGCTTGTTCCCCATCCCCCTCCTTCCCCTCCTTCTTCCCTCCTCATTTCCTCCTCCTCCTCCTCCAACGATTCAGTTCACTTTATCAGATTAGATATTACTTCCATTAGTTCTCACTCCTCAGTTCACCCTAGCCTAATAACAGGCCATGTAATATGGCTACATCACCCAAGACCTGTGCATAGTCTCTGTGGAAACTGCCCTTTTACCTACCTTTCTACTGCACTGCATGTTAAACTTTGTAAAGTCCTCAAACTACCAATAGTCTTTTCTATGTGTGGCGCATAGTATGTGCTTGATAATTTTTATGATTAGTTTTAATTATTTTGCTATTTTATGTGTATGGGTGTTTTACCTACATAAATTTCTATGTGCCACAAGCATGCCTGGTGTCCAAGAAGGCCAGAAGAGGACACCAGATGGCCCTGGAACTGGAGTTACAGGTGGTTGTAAGCTGCCATGTGGATGCCGGGAATTGAACCTGGGTCTTCTGCAAGAGCAACTAGTACTCTTAAATGCTGAACCATCTCTCTAGCCCCATTCTTGTTTTTTACACTGGTAGGGATCAAACCTGAAACCTGTGCACTAAGCAAGCACCCTGCCAATGAGCTAACTTAAGCCCAGAAGGCGTACGGTTTCAATCTTTCCCTACCCAATATTATGCCTAAGTGATAACAAAAGTTTTATTTCAGAACTTAATTTCTAGTCTTTTTAGTTAAAATTTTCATTTCCTGGATTTATTTCTTCTAGTAACTTTTTCAAATAAATTTTGTTTCATATGATGAATATAGCCATCTAACTTTTTATCTAAGCCAACTTAATAATGATAATTTGGGTGAATTTTTTTAAAGATGGGTAAATTTAGTTTAGAATTATACATGGATTCTTTACATAGGGAAATGCTCCTTAAACATGATTATAATTTGAAGCTAATAAGAAGTCATCTAACTGGATCCCTGCTCTGCTCCAGGACTCTGGAAATGGATCTCCATGCTGGCTGACCCTCAGAAGTAAATGTCAGCCGTGTTCACCCTTCAGGTTTTCAGATGGCAGTTTCCTATTTCAACTTCTGTTCAGATGTAAACTTAAAAATTCTTTATTGGTTTATTAACCTGGTATTTGTTGTTCAAGCACAAATCTCCGACTAATATTTAAGAATAGCATTTAAAGTTTTGTAACTTTAGATGTACTGAATTATGGAAGAATTTTGTGCATGGGCTCCCTTTAATGAGTAGCGATAGCAGGATTTGGGGTTGTTAATTTTGATACTATGTTATTTAATATCTATTTTTCTCATCTTCTGAATGATGCAGTGCATGGTTAAGGTTGTTTCCAAGCTGTTAGGTCTACTACTAGAATATTCTTTAGTAGATTCAAGCTGTATAGGAATTATAAAATAGGCAATATATTAATTACTTTCCTCATTGCTGTGACCAAATACCTGACAAGTAGCAATTTAAGGAAGACTTTTATTTTAGCTTACAGTTTGAGGGGACCGTTCATCATGGCAGAGAAGGAATGGAGGCAGGAGAAGGAAGTGTCTGTATTGCATCCACAGTCAGGAAGCAGAGGTATCCTGACAGAGATGTTCCTTGACATTTTATTCATAGCTCTTAAATTTAAGATTATAAACCGGAAAGTAGTGGCGCACTCCTTTGATCCCAGCACTCGGAAGGCAGAAACAGGTGGATCTCTGTGAGTTCAAGGCCAGCCTGGTCTACAGAGCAAGTTTCAGGACAGCTAGGGCTACACGGAGAGACCCTGTCTCAAAAAAAATCAAAAAGAAAAGAAAAATTAAGATTATAGAAAAGCAGACGTATGTAAATCACCATTAGTAGGGCCTGACTCTTCTGGGAAGTCAGTTATTGGAAGAATTTTTAAAACTAATATATACCATTTAAAAATATATAAATACATATATTATAGTTAATATGATATAGTATATAATATAGTAGTTAATATAATATAGTATAGTTAATATGAGTCTACATTTTGAGCCCTCAGACAGGCTTAGTATTAGCATATTATATTCCTGATTAGGTCTGCTTTTCTTTTCTTTTTTTTTTTTTAAACAGAATCCCAAAACGAAAGAGCAGATTGAAAATCTCTTGCGGAATGGGATGAACAAGGAATTGCGTGACCGTCTTTGTTGCCGGATGACTTTTGGGACAGCAGGACTTCGATCTGCCATGGGGGCAGGGTTTTGCTACATTAATGACCTTACAGTAATACAGTCAACACAGGCAAGTATTACAAACTACTATATATGTACTTTTCTCACTTTGTTATTTTACTTTATAAATAAGGTAGTACCTTTTAAAAAATAAACTATTTTGTTCAGGAAGGTCCTCTTTTAAACATAAAGGGCAGACCAGTTTTGACCTTTTGTTTTGCCCAGGAGTTACATTGGAAAACATTTTGACCTTTTGTTTTGCCCAGGAGTTACATTGGAAATCATTTTGTATCTACAGGAGCAGTTTTCAACCTGTGGTTCATCGACCCCTTTGGGGGTCAAACAACCCTTTCACAGGGGTCTCATATCAGATATCCTGCATATCAGATATTTATAGTACGGTTCATAACAGTAGCAAAATTACAGTCATGAAGTAGGAATGAAAATAATTTTATGGCTGAAGGTTATGCTGGGGGTTGCAGCATTAGGAAGGTTGAGAATCACTGATCTACAAGGTCACAGTCCTTCCCATGAAGAATTCTTTTGGCTGGGTATGGTACACACCTTTATTTAGTTCCAGCACTCAGGGGAGGGGGAGACTGGAGCTGATGGAACTGTCTGGGTTTGAAGCCAACCTAGGCTACATAGCAAGTTCCAGGCCAGCCAGGACTACAAAGTGAGATGGTAAAAATTCTGTTCTCTGGAGCCTTGAAATAAGAAACAATCTCCCTGATTTGGAATGTTCTCTCTGGCACACCCCGCTTCCCACACTGACCCTCTTTTCCTGCCTTTCCCTCTCCTTTGTTTTATGTATTGTATTGGAGTTGTGGTTACTAATTTGGCATTTCTGTAGTATTAAATGTGTTTGAAAATCTGAGAAATGATTGTCATCTCACATTTGTGGATTGAGCAGTGTAGCTCCCACATTAGTAAGCATGGCTATAGGTACCAAAGTCAGTTCTGATTGATTAGCAGCACACTAAACATAAAAACAGGAGACTTTTAAGTTGTAAAATGCAGACATCGAGGCTGGGATGCAGCTCAGTGGTAATGCACTTGCCTGTTTGAACCCTCAGTTCATCCTCAGCATGGAAAGGGGGTGTGGGTGGGCAGGGTGGGGGACACTTACAGTGTAAGAGGAGTTAATCTTCTGTTTGCTGCAGGGCATGTACAAATACCTGGAGAGGTGTTTTTCAGATTTCAAGCAGCGAGGCTTTGTTGTTGGGTATGACACTCGGGGTCAAGTAACCAGCAGCTGCAGCAGCCAGAGGTACAGTATTAATTATTGCAAAGGTCACATTGGAATAAGGGTAAAATACTTAATTTTTTCTAGTGGCAAGAGTTCTGAAAGAAACATGATCTCATGCTAATGCTTGTTGTATGTTTCTGAAGCCTGAGAACAATTTTAGCTGAAATAGAAGTTAAAAAAAACACTTCAGAGATAAGCTTTAGATTTTATAGAAGTGTAAAAATAACTTTAAAATATTGCAAATTCAATTTCACAGAATGTCAGTTTATACATTTTTGTATAGGTATTGAGTAGGAGTAGTTATGAAGTTTCTGTTCTCTTATAATCCTGCCTTAGTATCTTTTTATAAATTCATAGTCTTGGTACTTCTTTAAGGAGGATAATTGTACATACAGAGTTTATTTGCTTCACTGTCCTCCAGTCTTGTCAGGTTTTTTATTTTTGTGTATGTATGTCTGGGGATGAAGCTAGGGCCTTGTACATACTAAGCCAGTGTGCTACCACTAAGCAACATCCCTAGCCTCTTAAGCAAACAGACAAACCTTACTTAACAGTTTCCAGTTGGAGCATTAAGCTTAAATAATCAGTGATGGTAAGAATAGGTTGGATGGTCGAGGTGGCGCATAAGGGAGACTGAGGCAGGAGTGTGAGTTTGAGGCAAGCCTAGGAAACGGTTCCAACCAGCTTTGGCTACTACCGAAGATCTTGTTTCAAAATTCAGAATAATTCCATTATGAGACATTTGTTATGGGAAAGGCTGGTTCATTAAAATTATGTGAAGGACTAAGTGAAATTTGTTTTTTTAGGCTTGCTAAACTCACTGCTGCAGTGTTGCTTGCTAAAGATGTTCCTGTTTACCTTTTCTCAAGATATGTTCCTACACCTTTCGTAGTAAGTATGTTGTGATAGTGATTACTCAGCTGGCTGCTCTTCTGGGGTTTTCTTAAGACAATTAGGAGTCAAATCTTTGCCATACATATGGTTCTAAGTATTGAATGTCCAATCCAATGAAAGTCCATCCAAAAGGAGGAAGATAGTTTTTCCTTTGAGCTTGATCTATACAAGCTGCTCATGGTGAGATATTTTTAACCAGAAATTGATTCATCAGGACAAAAATGACAGAGAGATTTGAACACACTACTAATAGATTGAGGTGGGTTTTGTGTGCATTTCTGTGTGAGAGCTGAAAAGCAGACAGTGACCAACAGACTTGTCACTGACAGTCTTTGAAAGACTGATGTGATTGGTCACTGATCTGATGGATTATTATATACATAGTGATTTGGACTAAAGATTCACCAACTGCATTACATATAGTACAGTTAATAGATGATGTCCTAGTTACTATGTAATGGTTATAACTGATGTTCACGGTCTCAAGTTTGAACATGTTAGGAGACCGGTGCTATTGACAGAAATGTGGTAGTGAATTGTGAGCATATTGACAGTGCAAAGCAAAAAACCTGAGCAGAAATGAAAACAATAAACAATAAAACTTAGGAGGTAGAACTAAGCTCTACTTTTAGGGAGGGAAATTTGTAAGTTTAATGAATGCATTAGCAAAAAAAAGTTGTTAAGATACCGAGCTTATGCTATAATTATATATTTGTGCTAAAGTAGAGTAAAAATAACGAAATCATAAAAGTATGAGAAAGAAATAAGTACATAAACTTAAAATAGTAACAAGACGAAACTGGCCTGGAGAGATGGCTCCAGATGCCAAGCTTGACAACGTGAGGTCAGTCCCTGGGGCCCACATGGTAGAAGTAGAAAGCCAAGTCCTGCAAGTTGTCCTCTGTCCCCACGCATAGGCCACGGCACGAATGCCCCACCACCAAATAAATAAATAAATATAATTAAAAATTTATTAAGAAAACTGTGGAATGAGTGCTAAAGATGCAAGACACAGTGTAGTGGCATTTCACTTGTATTTTAATAAATAAAGCTTCCCCGAAGATCAGAAAAATAAAATAGCCAGCCACTGACTCTTACCTCTACCTCAGTCCAAAATGGTGATTCTGCCTCCAGAAATCTCAGAATGAAACTGAGACTGAGAGCTGTCTCCTCCCATTTTACAATCCTCTCTAGTTCTGAGATTAAGGGTATG
>LOJH01003071.1:280-18519 GCA_001685095.1 Ellobius talpinus | reverse complement strand
GGCTACTGGGATTAAAGGTGTGTATCATTGCTGCCTGGTCTGTAAGGCTGGCCAATGTGACTATTTTACTTTTTTGACCTTCAGGCAAGCTTTATTTATTAAAATACAAATGAAATGCCACTATAACACAAACAAAATAAGTGTGTAATAAATACAATAGAAATGAAAATAATCAGTATTTTTTAACTGTAATTTAAGTAAATGTGCAAATTTAGATGAATTGGCCAATTTCTTGGAATAACAGTTGATACATCAACTTACAAGAAATAGTAAGCCTTAATAACTATAATTATCCAATAAGTTGAATTGGTATTTTTTAAAGTATTCTCAAATTTAAAATAGCAAGTCTAGATGGTTTTATGTGCAAGCTTTATCAAATCATTAAGAAATGAATATAGATTATTCTGTTGAGATTTTGGAAATTTATTGAGCAACTTAAAGAATTGAAGGAATTGCTTTTTACTCTAAAGTATATCGATAAAGTTAGCACCAGAGAATAAAAAAACTAGAAAGGAGCTACAGCTGTACTCAATGGTAGAGTGTTAGTCTCACATGCATCTATCAACTCCAGTAGCAGAGAGTATTTAGAAATCTAAGACTGTACCATTGAGTTTCCAGTTCCCACTCACATCAGTCCCAGTATGTTGGTTTTCCTGTCTTACCGCAGGTAGATGCGCAATAGTTGATGAGGACGGTGTTTTGAGAGATCTCAGGTAGTTGATAAGGATGGTGTTTTTAGCAATCTCATGTCACCATGGCTCCAAATCAAAGGTGGTCTTCCTTGACTAAGTGTAGCCAGAATATCTCTGGTCAGGTGTGAGCTTAAACGGTTTCTGGAATTGTGTCAAGGAACTAGACTAGCGTGATCAGACATGAAACGTCTATGCACACCCTTCCCCTCCCGTCTCACCCCTACCTCCTGTGGTTGTGGAGAGCAGTCAGTATGACGGTGGAAGCTGTAGGGAAGCAACTGAGGAAGAGAAACAGTAGTTACTATAGAGAGAAAGAGAAACACACAGCCTGGGAGAGAGAAGGGTGAGTTGACACGTGACATGGAGGCAGAGTGTATGTGAGGATCTTCAAATTAAAAGGCAAAAGACTTGTGTTAGACTTTTGAATCTTCTACCTAATGACTATGTGATGTCAGATAAAACTCAGTAAAATGTGATGGATGGATAGTTGCTAAATTTATTTTCATCTCCAACTAGTTATGATTATATTTTCTGTTCATATCTCCATTCCAATAAAGTATCTGTCATATAGTATTTACTAAATATTACTGTATAACAAAAGAATAGGAAATTGTTATACCAATAAGTAAAATGAGATTGGTAGGGAAGACCATTCAAGGTGATAACTGGATGGTTGTTGAGCTGCATGTATTAGAAATGGACCTTACCCATCAAACCTGGAGCTGATAAGACCTTAAATTATTGATACCTAAGTATCCTCCTGCATTATTTAACCAAGTAACATTCATGTAAAATGTATGAATATCTAGCAGGTAAAGTGGAATAATGCTGCTCTGGTATATTTTTTATTTTTCCAGCCATATGCAGTCCAGGAGCTCAAAGCAGTTGCAGGTGTGATGATTACTGCATCTCACAACCGCAAAGAGGACAATGGATACAAGGTAAGCCTTGGACGGCTAATCTTTGCCTATTTTATAAGTTTTATTTTATTTGAATAATGTGTGCTTGGTATGTTCTCAACACTGAGGAACAAAACCAGGCATTGGAAACAGATTGAGAACTCTGGCTCTCCCAGAATGTATACCTCCAGTGGTGTTTATTGGTTCCCAAAGTGTGCATGTTACAATGGTCTGTTCGTTGGGGTTTTACTTCTGTTTTTTGATTTCTCCATCATTTCCCAATATATCCCCTCTATAATTTCAGAAATCAAGTCATGTTGTGTATCAAGAATATGAAGAATGAATGGTAAGAGTCAGGGAAATAGTACCTTGACCTCACTGTCCCCTCCCTCTGATCCGCCCAGGCTTCTCAGTGGCCACAGGGTCCATTTGCTGCATGAGCCCCTCTGACAAAATGACAATACAGTGACAGAGGAACAGCAATTTGAGAGGAGCACACAGAAGATACATAGCCCAGTACTGAGCCGTGTTTCAGGCTTCTTGGAGATAGACCCATGTTCTTGCATTTTTCTTCTTGTTTGATAGGACTCCAGACACACAAAGTTCCATTTTCAGTAGGGGAAAGATTTAATATGTATTTAAGATTTGGGCATGGCCCATTCTTAGAGTCAGGGAAGAAGCATAATTAATTCAGTTTAGGACATGTAAGTTCCAGGTACTGTGAGTTAACCAGTTAAGCAGATGTGCTGTGAGCAGTTGAATGTGGAGATCTGTAACTCAAGGAAGAAATATGGGCTGAAGTTACAGGTCTTAGGGGTACCATATCTATTAGAAGATATAGGGTTTTTGGAAGTTCTTGACTTGGATGTACAGACAGAAGATAAGGTAGAAGGAAAAGTCAAGAATGGATCCTAGGGAATATTAACTTTAAGGGAAATGAATGGAAAGGAAAAAAGATACTAGAGATAGGAGAAAAAAGCTGGAAGAAATTAATACCATTAAAGCCTAAAAGACTTAGAGAGTTGCAAGGGTTAGAAGGCAGCTGTCAATAAGAGCAAAGCATCGGATTTCTATATCCAGGTATAATGTGTTGGGAGGTCTGGGAGACATTTCAGAACTAGTGTCTCTTTAACAGAGTTCTTAATTCCCCACAGCTGTCTCATATAGACTTCAAGTTAGTCCTCCCTTGATCTTCCCTTCTCTGTCAATTAGTGTTACCACACAGCTAAACAGAAGTGAAAACCTGTTCTTGACTGCTTCCTTTCCCTAATATTTAATCTGCTAACAAATTCACCTAAAATTTGTGTAAACTGTGTTTACCATCTGCTTATATCCTCCACTGTTCATTCGAAGTCACCATTGTTCTCCATCTGAAATGTTGTAGGGTATCCACCAGAGAAGACTGCTTAGACAGGACTTTAAACCAACAGAAAGTCTTTATTAGCCAGCTGGTGACCACATTGTGTGTTCAGGATCCCAGTGTAGCACCAAGCCTTTCTCAGTGTGAGCTTTTAAGCACAAAAACTATGTTCTGGATTGACATGCTTCAGGTAACAAGAACAGTTAGCCAGAAGCAGAACTACAAAAGCCAAAAAGCAAGGTTAGTGCATTTAGAGACTTTCCCACAACTATGGGTGTTGATGGATTAGGTCTTTGTTTTCATTTTGGCAAGCGGTATGGTCTACCTGCTGAGTTTTATGGCCTGAGTGTTTTTTCCATCATGGAGTCAGTTGTGCTAAGGTCTGGGGACCCTGTTACACAAACCAGAGTATACTAGCTGATCTCATCTCTGCTTTCATGGTTACCCCACAAACTTTACTTCACAAAACCAGTTAGGTGACCATTTAAAATATATACATATCCAAATCATGTGTGGTGACCCAAGCCTATAGTTTCATTTGGGGGAGGAGGGTTGCTTGAGCCCAGGAGTTTAAAGCCAGCCATGTAACATAGCAAGTCCCTAGTCTCAGAACAAACAAAAGGCCAACAAAAACTTGTTTGGCTGAAGTTCTTCATTGGCTTCTTATTCTCTGTTAGAGCTCCCAGGTCTAACTTATGAAGCCAGTTCTCTGTTGATGGACATTCTGTTTGGTTCTGACCTTCTGCTTTGTACTTGAGGTGTTCATCTGTGCCGCTTTTGAGACGGTATAGACTTCTAAGAGTTTCAATTTGGTTCGACACTGACCTCTACCACTCAGAAGCTTTGTGATCTGGGGCAGGCTAATCTACTCCTTTGTGCTTTAGTTTTATCAACTGCAAACTGAGGATAATTATAGAACCAATATGATATAGAGTGAAAGTGAAGATCAAAAGTCGTAATTCCTACCACAGTGTTTGACTCTGACACGTTCTCAGTAAATGTTAGCTGTTTTTATTCTCAGTATCAGCGGCTTCTCTGTATATTGTAGCCACTAATGGCTACTAAACACTTAAAGTATGACTAGGCTGGATTAAGAAGTTAGAAATGCAGAATAGTAGCTGATTTTTAATGACTTGGTATGAAAAATGTAAAACATTCTAATAATTTTAATTACACTGTATCTTGGAGTTATAATATTTTAATATATTGGGTTATAGAATGTATATTAAAATTCATTTAATATTTTTAATCTTTGTTTTATTTTCATCTATCTATTTTACAATTTTATTTGTAAAAGGAACATATAATTCATCTTCTGAACCTTTTTTTTATGGGGGGTAGGTATTTCCAAAACAGGGTTTCTGTATGTAGCTGTTGCTGTCCTGGAACTTGCTATATAAACCAGGCTGGCTTTGAATTCACAGAGATTTGCCTGCCTCTGCTTCCTGAGTGCTGCTGGGATTAAAAGCATATGTCACCACCACCCAGCTACTCTGAGTCTGTTTGATGTGGCTGCTGGAAAAATTGAAATTACTTATGTGGCTTCCATTTGTGGAGCACATTTTGTTCTTTTAGACATTGCTGTTTCATAGGATACATTTTTGAATTCTCTCTCTTTCTGTGTGTGTGTGAGAGAGAGAGAGAGGTACAGAGGTCAAAAAATAACTTTATATATTCAGTTTCCTTCTTTTCATTTTCCTGTGGGAGAAGATAAATTTTTATCATAAGATAAAATTTTAAAAGTCAAACTTCTGGTCCAAGGGATATGCAAAGAGAGCGAGAGCAAAGGGTTAGGAGGGGATAGCACTTAGGAGCACTGCTGCTCTTCCAGAGGACCCTGGTTTCTCAGGAAACACATGGTGACTCACAACCATCTGTAACTCTGGTCCCAGGGACTCCAGCGCCCTCTTCCGGCCACCGTAGGTGACAGGCACGCAGGTGGTGGGTGTACACAAATATCTCAATTACTGCTTCTATTTTACGAGCGGTTACGGACTTGTTTAAATTGCTTATTTAATCTTGATTTAACTGTGGTGGTTCATATATGTCAAGAAATTCATCCATTTCTTTTAGTTATTCCAGTTTGGTGGAATACAGACTTTTAAAGTATATCCTTAGTCTCTGAACTTCCTCAGTGTCTGTTGTAATGTTATCCTTCTCATCTCTAATTTGGATTTTCTCCCTCCATCTTTTGGTTAATTTGGCTAAGAGTTTCTCAATCTTGTTGGTCTTTTTTCTTCAAAGAACCAATTCTTCATTTCATTGATGCTTTATATTGTTTTTGTTGTTGTTCTTATTTATTGATTTCAGCCTCGAATTTGATTATTTCTTCCCGTCTACTCTTTGGGTGTTATTTCTTCTTGCTATGGAGTACTTAGATTTGTCACTAAGTTGCTAATATGAAATCTCTCCAGTTCCTTTTGTTTCTGTTTTTTGTGTAGGCACTTAGTGCTATGAACTTGCCTCTTAGAACTGCCTTCATTGTGTCCCATAGGTTGGGTATGTTGTGTTTTCATTTTTATTCAGTTCTAAAATGTTTTAATTTTCTTCTTGATTTTTGTCTTTACCCGATTTTGATTCTTTTGATTTGATTTCTATGAATTTGTATATTTCCTGTTGTTTCTGTTGTTAATAGAAGAATTTTTAAGTTGAATAATTTGTCACATTGTGACAGAGTTTAATACATAGTATATGCAGTCAGATGTCTTTCATTTAGAATGGAACAGCAGGGATCCATGCCATATCTGTGATAGAATCAGCATAAACATTTTTTAAGCAATGTCCCTTCGAGCTTTGAAACCCTGTGAAGTCTTAGAATTACCTTTTTGATTGCTTTTGTTTTGGGGTGTGTGTAATTATTCTTAGTGCCTATTGATTAAACTACTAGAGAAATTGAAAACTGGTTGAAATGTACTTAACATACTATTTTTATTTTCTGATACATATTTTGATATTATATAAACTCTAATCTACAATGGAGGTGATTTATTCTATTTCATATAATACAATACTGAGTTTAATAGTGTAAGTTTTTGTGGATACTTCATGGTTTTTTAGTTTTTAAAGATCTATTTATTTTTCAAGTGTGTGAATGTATTGCCCGCATGTATGTCTGTATACCACATGCATGTAGTACTCAATGCAATGCTGCAAGAGGGTGTCAGAGCCCTGAAAACTGAGACTGGAGTTACAGATGGTTCTGAGCCACCTTGTCGGAACCAACCTGGGTTCTCCACTAGAGCAGCCAGTGCTCTTAACTGCTGAGCCATCTTTTCAGCCCCATTTCATGTTTTTTATATTATCTTTAGAAATAGTTATAAATCTAAAAATATAATTTTATACTAGCATATGCATGTATTATAAGGTGGTTATATTAATCCCTCATATTAGCTTGTTGATTCTAAGATAAGCTATAATGCACTTTTGTTTTATTGTAACAAGTCTCTGTGAAATCATTACCATCCATGTACTTTAGTGTTAGTAAATTAGCCTAATACTGATAATTTTTTACTTAATTTGATATTCTTCTTCAAAAAATCAGAGAGCTCTACTATAGCTGAGAAAGAGCCTATAAGCATTTTAACTAATTATGGCTGTATTTATGTATCACATAGGTGTATTGGGAAACTGGTGCTCAAATCACATCTCCTCATGATAAAGAAATCCTGAAATGTATAGAAGAGTGTGTGGAACCATGGAATGGTTCCTGGAATGATAATTTAGTGGACACCAGCCCTCTGAAGAAAGATCCTCTCCAGGACATCTGCAAGAGATACATGGAAGATCTGAAAAAGATCTGTTTTCACAGGTATCCAATGGGACTGTAGGATAATCTTAGAATAGCACATATCCAGGCCTGGTACGGAAATGTCCTAAATGAGCTTGGTATCAGAATCATTAAGTTAATCTCTCTCCCCCTCCCTCTCTCACCTCTTTCCCTCTCTTCCCTCTAACATACTAGGAGATACTTAGGTCATATCAAAAGCATAAAAGAACCAACATGAGGGCCTGCCACTGGCCAAAGACTAGAAAGTCTTCAAAATGAAAAATCCACATTTTTTTCTTGTGGTAGAGATTGAACTCTGGGCTTTATACATGCTAGGCAGCATGTATAAAGTGGCTGCTCTACCACTGATCTGACTTCCCCAAATTCAGCTATTAAATGCAGAAAGAAGAGTAGAATTAAAACATCACAATTTTGTGATCTCGATAATGAACCTTAGCAGCCATGCTCAAAGCTTATTGATAGGAGCTTGCAGACAGGTGGATGAGGATGACAGGGCACTAATAAATATTAGCTGTGAAGTTGGCATGATGGACTTCCTCTTTGACTGGGTAGAAAATACACAGCTTCTGTTCTTGCCAAAAGAAATGGAATTGAATCTCATGTTGCTCCTAGATTAAATGACCCATACATTGTAGAAACAGATCAGAGAAACGTACTAATATAAACAAGAGCTGAGATGTAGCTCAGTAGAGAACTTGCCTTGTGTGAGCAGAGCCTTCCCTGAGTTGAATCCCAGTAACGCACAAACTGGACACAGTGACATACCCGTGTAATCCCAGTGCTTGGGACACAGAGGCAGGAGGATCAGAAGTTAGTGGTCACCCTCAGCTACATGGCAAGTTTGAAGCCAGATGGAGACATTTACAAGATTTTGTCTCAAACTGAAAGAGGTGGGAAGGAGGAAAAGGAAAACAAAATGAAAAGGATGCGTAATACCAAGATGCATTCTCTGGGAGAAAACAAGCATTGGAAACATACAGAAAGAACATTTACAAAGTCAAAGACTTGAAAGGCATAGCAACCAGATATTATTTTTTAGACACTTGGAGAAAACATGAACACAGATATTAGACAACATTAAAAAATTATTGTTCAATTTGTTGGATGTGACAATGGGATTATGTTTGTGTTTTTAAATCCTAAAGTATTTTGTACAAAATAATATGTTGTGAAGAAGTAAATCCAGACTGACAGAATTGATAGATGTTGAAACAAAGTGCCAGGTATATATGGGAGTTGGGTGTTCTCTTTATGTGTATTTTGAAACTTGTTATGAAATAATTTTTATTTATTTTATAAATCTTGTTTACTATAGGAAGTGGTTAGTAAATGACGAGTAAGGATATGTGGTTTTTCTTTACAGGGACTTAAATTCAAAGACCACCTTGAAATTTGTGCATACCTCCTTTCACGGAGTTGGGCATGACTATGTACAGTTGGCTTTTCAAGTATTTGGTTTTAAGCCTCCAATTCCAGTCCCAGAACAGAAAGATCCAGATCCAGAGTTCTCTACTGTTAAATGCCCAAACCCTGAAGAAGGAGAATCTGTGCTGGTATTGTTTTTAATATTTAAATTATTCTTAGCTTATTACCCATCATAGATGTCAGGGATGACTTACATGCTTCCCTGTGCCCTGCAGCAAGCACTGTAAAGATGTGTTTGAAATCTCTGCAGAAAGTGGCCCTAGTTCTGTCCGTCCAGACTGCATGCTTTCTGAAATTCATATCACTGACAGTGCCTACATTACAAGAACATTGGATTTGAGTTCTTTAGTACAATCTAGCCTTTTTGGATTTCCTGTTTAGGAACTCTCCCTAAGACTGGCAGAGAAAGAAAATGCCCGGATAGTGCTAGCCACAGATCCTGATGCAGACCGGCTGGCAGTAGCGGAACTTCAGGAGAAGTAAGTAGTTTGAGCTTCAGCCCTAAATGGGACTTCCACATCACCTCCTCCTCCCAAGAATCAAGGATTATCGCAGAAGGGGGTGTGTAAAGACTCTAAGAGCCAGAGGTAGGACATGACCACAACACAGCTGTGTTTTCAGGACACAGCAGGTCAGCTGCACATATGAACTCACAACACTGGTGGGGACAGAGACAGGAGGCTCATGGAGTTCATCGGCTAGTCATCCTAGCTGAATTGATGAGCTCCAGGTTCGGTGAGAGACCCTGTTGCCAAAAGTAAGGTGGCAGCTAAAGAGATGACTTAGTGATTAAGAGCACTTGCTTCTCTTTCTAAAGTCCTGGGTGTGGTTTCCAACACTCGCCTCAGGTGGCTCACAGCTACCTGCAGGCATTACATACATATGCACATACAGGCAGACAAGCGTGCACACATGCACATGAATTAAATTAGAACTATATTTAAAAATAAGGTGAAGAGTAATAGAGGAAGTACTCAGTGTTCACTTCCGGCCTCCCTACATATGCACATACATATGTACACACAAATAGGTACACACGTGTATACAACACACCAAAAAGAAGGAATAAATGTTTTGTCATATAATAACTTTTAGGGTTTCCATGACAAGGGGGGACAGGGTGGGGACACTGATTTAAAGGTTTGAGCTGGAGAGTTTTCGTGAGAAGCTACCGAGGTCTTGACTTTGAAGTTTTATTCTTTCTACAGTGGTCATTGGAAAGTTTTCACAGGAAATGAGTTGGCAGCTTTGTTTGGGTGGTGGCTGTTTGATTGCTGGAAGAAGAGCAAATCGGACGCTGATGTGAAGAACGTTTACATGCTAGCCACCACCGTCTCTTCTAAAATTCTAAAGGCAATTGCACTGAAAGAAGGATTCCACTTTGAGGTAAGAATGAAGTGGGTGTCGTTTGAAGTCTGCATGGAACTTCTCTAAGCATTTCTATAAAGACTCCGCACCAATCTGACTTTCACTGATCTCATTCATAACTCCCAATTTTCTGTTTACACTTGCTTAAAATGTTTGGTAACTAGATACCCGAGCCAAAGTCATCTAGTGTGAATTTCTGAGGGGACATGTTCTTCCAGACACTACATCAGTGCTTCTTACTCCACGTAGGGAGTGTCTGGAGATGTCATGTGAGAACATAGAACATTTTAGACTGGGAAAAATCTGACTTATCAGTGACACAGGCTTCAGAGAATTACAGATCTTATTGAATCTTTGCTTATACTTATCAAATGCAGAATTATGACTTGTTACCCAAAATGTAGCTCTAAATTGCAAACTAAGATCCAGTGACTCTATATCCAGAAAATTAGTAGTGACTCCCAGGCTGGATCATTAATTTTTGTGAACCTTGGGCAGGTAGTGACCCTTTTTATAGCTACATGGACTAATGTCAGTTAAGTTGTCTCTGTCATCTTTGCCAGGTATCAGTAAAAGTGGACATTTTTCTTGAATCATCATCAAGCTGTGGATCTTAATACTAATTGGATATGTAAAAGAATATTATGGGCTGGGGAGCTGCTTAGTGAGTAAAGTTTTGCCTTGCTCTCATGAGGACTGAAATTTGAATCCTCAAAACCCATGTAAAGTTGGATTCAGTATTGCATACATGTAATTCTAGTGTCCTATGGTAAGATGAGATGCACGGATGCTTCTGAAGCCCATAGACACCTATCCTGTTGAATGCAGTGGCAAACAATGAAGAGACCCTGTTTTAAGTGAGGTTGAAAAATGAGGACCAATTCCCAAGGTTGTCCTTTAAAGTCCACATGTGGACTGGCACATGTATGCTCTCCTTCACGTGAACATGTATGTGTACATACACACCCATCATTAAAAAACAAAAAAGAGAAAAATGAATATTGTGCTTGTTACATACAAAAAAATTAGAAGATAATGAAATTTTATTCAAGCCTAAGATTCTGAATTATGATGTTAACATTTTCTTCATTTATGGCAAAGAATATATCCTAAACATAAAAGAGAAACTTGATTCTAAAAAGCAATATTATAAATTTGTTTGTTTTTACTGAGGGTGGTGTTGACTTTTCTATTTCTTTTTTTAAGAGAAAGTAGAAAAGTGAATTAGGTAAACTCTAGAATCAGTAACCTCTCTCTGTTGACACTAAACCGTCTTTAAAGTGGACAGTAGTTTATCAGATGAAAAGCCCTCAATTCTGATTTCAAGAAGGGCTTGGTAAAGGCATCATGTATGCCATAGCATTATGGAACGAGACACACAGTTCAAGCATGTGGTGTGCTTATGATGCATCACTAAAAACCTAAAGGCTTTGATTACCTGAGAAGGCTAAATTACATCCTCCATGAGTGCTTAAAAGACAGTTTCAGGAAAGCAATATAATTCAACTCTGCCTCCATCCCTCATGTACACTCTTGGGAACAGTAGTCTCTGAGCCTCTACTATGGCAGCAATGTTTGCAAGCATTAGAAAGGATGATGTCAGGCACCAATTACAGTCCTTGACAAGCAGTGGATGGTTGCAGCATATGTAGACACACACATCTCTGCATTTATATCCCTCATCACATAAACGTACTGTATTTGATGTAAGTCACTGTTTCTCTGCTGGTGGATCATCAGTTGTGCCTGTGTGTGGTGGGTGGCTGTGGTAGTTTGTGACTATATATCCACCACTTTATAAACCTCTGTGGACCAAGGACCTGGACAGGAACTCACTGTTCAAGCAGTTCTCTGCATTTAGAAATAAGCTCTTTAATGTGTGTTCACTTAATCAGAGTTGCTTAACTGGAGGGGCTTCCTCTACATTTCAGGAAACATTACCAGGCTTTAAGTGGATTGGAAGTAGGATAAAAGACCTCCTAGGACATGGGAAAGAAGTCCTTTTTGCATTTGAAGAGTCTATTGGTATGTAGTAAATACTAATAATCTTTTCTTTTGGTTGAAAACAGTTAAAAATATGGTAATTCTATAGAGAGAAGACATTTACCTCCCAGCTGTAATTGAGTTGTGGAAATGCAGAGATGCCTGCCTAGCAGTCTGTGTCTTTCAAGTGAACAGTGGCTCATCAGATGAAAGACTCTCAAATCTGATTACAAAGAAGGACTTGTTAAAGGCTTTATGTAGGCCACGGTGTTATGGAAATTTTAAGCATGTGGTGTGCTTGCATGGCTTTGTTTAAAACCGCAAAGGCTTTGCTCCCCTAAGCAAGCTAAGTCAAATACGTAGGTGCATTTTCCACCAGAGAAGAACTTAGAGCTCCCTGAGTGCACTGTTACTAGACGCCTACAGAGTTAGGTGTTTTATTATTGTCATCACTGTCTTTTGTCGTTTTTATTTTGAGACAAGATCTTAGCTATTACATCCTAGCCTGGCCTTGAACTCCCAACTAAGCCCCTTGGGTGCTGAGATGTAGTCATACTTTACCACACCCGGCTTGAGACTACACTCTTCAATGCTGGTCAGTGGGGAAATATAAGACTGTGGTAGCTGTAGGCTGAAGTCTCCCCCTTTTCTAAAGACACCATGTAATCCTCAGGCTTTCTGTGTGGAACCTCAGTGTTGGATAAAGATGGAGTGAGCGCAGCTGTGGTTGTTGCCGAGATGGCCTCTTTCCTGGAAACCAGGAAGGTAACCCTGACAGAGCAGCTGGCCAAAGTTTATGAAAAGTAAGTTCTCGTATGAATCTTGTGCCAGATATTCCTTGCTTGCCTTTTTGTTTGTTTGTTTGATTTGGTCCTTTTCTTGGTTTGTTTTTGAGGAATAGTTAGATTTCCTTACTATTAAAATCAGTATTATTTTCTATAAGATATCACGTTGGCTTATCTTTAATATGTACATGTCCCATAAGTTACCTTGAATCTGACTTCAGCTTTAAATCTTTGCACAGATACGGTTATCACATGTCAAAAACTTCATATTTCTTGTGTTATGACCCACCTACCATCAAAACTATATTTGAAAGGATTCGCAATTTTGAGTCTCCCGGGGAGTACCCAAAGTTTTGTGGGGCCTTTGCTATCTTGCACGTACGAGACATAACCACTGGATATGACAGCAGCCAGCCCAATAAGAAGTCAGTAAGTACCTTTTCTCCTTTCTGCGGTAGGTTCATACCTCACCATTATTTAAGGCTTAAGGCAAGGACCATTGGCGATAGGGCACTTAGAATACGTGAGATTTAAGATCTAAGGCAAGTCCTCCTTATGACTCCAGGTCCCGTGGGTTTTGTGATAGTGTCTTTGTTGACATCATTGCATGTGGTATCCACTTCCTCTATGCCTCTCAAAGCTCCTACCTGTGTGCTAGGTGCTCATTAGATACTTATGTGTGATAAATTTTATATTCATTCCCTTGTTATGATAACTGTTAGCTTAAGTCTTCATTTTTAATATTCAAGATGTTATAATATTTAAAAGATGTTGTTTCAGTATTCTGATAATGTATTTAACATGTTTGTATCTTACCCATTTTTAATATTTTTTATTCTTTGAAGATTATGTACGTGTGTTTAATGTATTTTGATCTTACACATCCTCACTACCTCCCAACTCCCTCTTGGATTCACCAACGCCTCTCCCTCAGGATTTCATGTTCTCTTTTTAAATCTTACCAGTTTTCGAGCATTCAGTTCTGCAATGATAAGTATGTTTATATTAGTGCACAACAGATTCCCAGAATGTTTTAGCCTTGATAAATTGAAACTGAACTCTGTACTCATTAAACAACTTTCCACCTCCATCTCCCAACTCTTGGCAACCAGCAATATACTTTGTTTCTATGAATTAGACTACCTTAGATGCTTCATGTAAGTGCAATGTAGTTTATAGTTCTTGAAAATGTAGATCCAGGTGTAAACTGTTGCATTTTGCATAGGTACTGCCTGTTAGTAAAAACAGCCAAATGATCACATTTACTTTTCAAAATGGCTGTGTTGCCACTCTTCGAACAAGTGGGACAGAACCAAAGATAAAGTATTACGCGGAGATGTGTGCATCACCTGGCCAGAGGTAAGAACTGATTCTTTTAGATATATACATAAAGGCTTTATTGGTATATAACTTATATACCATAAAATTCACACATACCAGTGTAAAATTGAGTAGTTTTAGTACATCCAAAGCTGTGTAACCATCACTACAATCAACTTCAGAACATTTTTGTAACTCCAAAAGGAAGCCTCTGTATGCTCCAGGAAGTCCTTCACAGCCCAAGCAATCACTAATCTACTGTCCTTTTCTATAGATTAACTTACAGCAGACATGGGTTACACTTTTTCTTGTTTTCAACACTTGGAAAAAAAAAGAGGGGACTGGAGAGATGGTTCAGAAGTTAAGAGCACTGGTTGCTCTTCCAGAGGTCCTAACTTCAATTCCCAGCAACCACATGGTGACTCACAACCATCTGTAATGAGACATGGTGCCCTCTTCTGGCCTGCAGGCAGAATATAGGTAGAATACTGCATATATAATAAATAATAAATTTTAAAAAAGTTTTAAAAAAAGAGGAAGCGTTTATTTGGATCATGCTTTTTGAGGTTTCAGCTCTTGGTTGCTGGATCTATTTCTTTGGACGTAAGGCAAGGATGAGCATGATGTGGAAGAGGTAAAACCTTCAAAAGCACAGCCCAGTGACTGATTTCCTTCAGGTTCTTTCTACCCCACATAGCACCAATATCTGAAGACAAAGATTTATAATACTATAATACCTGAGTCTATGAGGCAAATTTCAGATTCAATGTATAACAACATTTTATATAAATAAATACAGTATGTGGTCCTTAGTGGCTGAAATCATCCTTAGCTCCCAAATATTCCATTGTATGACTATATACCGTGTTCTTAAATCCACTCATCCATGGACATTCAAACTATTTACATCTTTTAAGCTGTCACAAGTGAGCATTTTTAAATGAGTTTGTGTGGCATGCAATTTCATTTTTCTTGGATATATATGAAGGAGTAGTATTGCTGGGTCCTAAAGCCCTAAGGTATCTTTTACCTCTTGAGAGACTGCCAGACTCTTTCCAAAAAAAAACCCCAAAAACTTTATCATTGGGAATTGAATTTCAAAATTGTGATTTTTTTGTTGTTCTTGGAAAGACCCTGAGATTTAGTATAAAGCAATGATCAATACTTGCTCTGTATATTACCAAATACTTGTTTTCTGTATCTGTCATGGTTTTGCATAATCTGCCCAATTCATTTTCTGAAGATATGAGTTGCCAATAAACACATCAAACCTTATTTTAAAATAATAAAAGTATTCATTTTGATTATGTCATTCATTGACCAGTGGATTTGGGGGAAGGAGATTTTTTCATTGTCTTCAGACCATGCCCTTGTACGAAAATTGCATTTCCACTGGAGAAGAAAAAGTCCTCTATGTTCAGAGCAAAGTTTATAGTTACCCAGATAAGGTGATTTTAGGTTAAAATGAATAATTATTAAAGTAATAAGATGGATCTTACCTAGCTTGTCAGTGACTGTGAAAGCAGTCACTGGAAGCTTCTCTAGAAACGTTTTGAGCTGGAGCAGTGCTCCCATGACGACTCAGAGGGAATTACTTGTAAGTGTATAGTTTTTGTTTTTGTTTGGTTTGTTTTGTTCTTTCGAGACAGGGTTTCTCTGTGTGACAGCCCTGGCTGACCTGGAATTCACTTTCTAGACCAGGCTGGCCTCGAGCTCACAGAGATCCCCCTGCCTCTGCCTCCTGAGTGGGACTAAAGGTGTGCACCTCCACCGCCCAGCAAGTGTATAGTTATTTTTTAATAAACATTTTATCATTTTTTCTACTTTTTTTGAGACAGACTCTCAACTGTGTAGCCGTGGCTGGTCTGGAACTGTTTATGTAGACCAGGCTGGCCTCAAACTCACAAAGATCACACGCTTCTGTCTTCCCAGTGTGTGCTGGGACTGCTCTGTGCTACCTGAAAGACAGGTAATGTTGACCCTGTCACCTGCATTGAATATCCTTCAGTACCCCAGGAAGCCATTCTGTAATAATACTTGGTATTAGCATTCGGAGCTATTCAATTGCCTAGCCTAGGAGAATTAATTTATCATAATTAACTCATACTTTATCATGGGTCAGAAGATACCTAGTTTATGATTATTTTGTATATGAATTTTTTTGAGAGAGTCTTGTTTTATTTTAACTGGGTGAATTTTTTTTGCTTGCCAATTATTTAACTATTGCAATCGATATATGCCCTTCCTAAAAGTGAAAATAAATAAATGTTAAGGCTATGAAAATAAGAATTTTTAAAGTTCTTTGTCTTTTTCCCCCAGTGACACTGCCTTACTGGAAGAAGAATTAAAGAAACTCCTTGACGCTCTGATGGAGAATTTTCTTGAGCCTAGTAAGAACGGCCTAATCTGGCGTTCTGTATAGGGCACTTCAGAACATTACGACTTTGCACTGACATGGAGCAAAGAACTCTAGACAGTGAACCTTGTGTTGGAATTCTCTCATCTGCCAAGTTAACTCTCCCCTTCTCTTTCCTCTGTTCAGCTGGCTAAATAGATTATATACATTTGAAATGAAAATGTTTTCACAATCTTAAATGACAGTCATTACGTTGAAAGTGTTCAGTGGCCTGCCATTCCTCCTGTATCACAAACAGTACAAAAGTGAGTTTTCTTATTAAACTGTGGTTAAGCTTAGTTACATGATGTAATTGTGTATAGCATGGTTTAAAAGAAACATTATATAATATAAGGTTAATTAAGGAAATTATCTCTTAAAGATGTGTATGTTGCTGGGGTATTCCACACCCATTGTGGAAAAGTATCACTGTCATTATGTAGGTATTGATTTTCAAGTTAGAAACCCAGCTTGGTGGCACATTCCTGTAATTACAGCCCTCAGGAGGCTGAGGCAGGAGGATCATTAGTTACTTTATGGCCAGCCTGGGTTGCACAGAAAAATTCTGTCTCAAAAAAAAAAAAAGTTTATAGGGTTTTTGTTTGTTTGTTTTTGTTTTTAGGTTTTCTGAATTAGGACAGATGTCACAGTCTGTGGTTTTGCACCTCTGTCTCAGGTGCCTTTGCTATGGTATATTTTTACTGTATGTATTTAAGACTGATGTTTACTGAACATAAAACAATAGTGGCAGCACTCCCAGTGGCTTTGTTCTTGTCTAATTTCTCGGTGCGTTCTCAGGGTGCGGTGTGAACTAAACAGTGTTCCTGCATTGGATATAATTTCATCAGTCGATTTTCTGATGGTTAAGGGAAATCTTCCCAACTGTATAGGTGCTTCCTATATAGAAAACATATTTTCTTGTTTATGTTCAAGATAGAAGTATTTTCTGTCACCTTGATTCAATACCCAGTCTCATTTGATCTCAGAAGCTAAACAAGGGTAAGCATGGTTGGTGCTTGGGTGGGAAATTTAGGTATTATGAAACACTGAAAGTGCTGTTTAAGACTAAGGTCAATTTATTTTAGTGTGTTGCTGACTTTGGAACTTCTGATAATATAAATACCCTTCTTCTTTTTCCGTGTGAAAACAGTTTTCAGGAAAGTCATTTGTGTTTGATTCTCCAGCACTCTGAAAAGCCCTAATAGAGAAATATTGTCTAAGCTTTCCAAATTGTGTATCTCCCTACATAGTTTATAGAATACATGCTATAGTTAGGGTAATAGTAACAAGGCCTTGGGGTGTAATCGCTTAAACAAAGTTGCCTATACTATACAGCATTGATACTAATTTATTTCCTAAAAATAGTAATATATTGCCTAAACAGATTAGAATGTTAATTAAATCACTGTTTGATTTTTTACAGACTTGAGCTAATTTTGGTTGAGCTTGTGTAATCCAAACACAGTTTTCAAATTATGTTGCCACTATTGTTAATTTGTTCCTTCCTTGCTGTCTTAGAGCTGGGTCCTATATGACTGTAGATAATAGCTATTAATGTACAGTGCCATTTTCTGTATGGGTTTATTTTAAAGGCTTTGCATTAGAGAAGTATATAGAATGTTTTGTTTTATTCTTAAAATGTATAAAACATTTTTGTTTATTGGCTGTTAGGAATGTAAGTGTAATTTAGGAAATGGCATGTATTCTACAAAGCTGTACATATGGAAAACATGCATATTAATTTCAATGTCTGTGTTCCAGTGATCCAAGAACAAAATGAAACGAAAGTGATGTGATAGCTATTCATAATCACAAAAGCCATGTCATGATTGCCATCCACTTATGAAGAGGACATTTTTGTTTCAATGCTTTAGCATATACAAGATATGTCATCTTAAAGTTGTTACTGACATTTGAGCTCTTATCTTGAAAGGCTAAATTCCAGTTATGTGTACAGATTCCCAAAGTGTATAAGTTGAGGAAACTATTTGAATTTGTCCAAATTCTTGACTGTGTCTGAACATGTTTAACATAAACTTGGCATAGTGGGTGCATAGGTCCCTAACAGGAAAGGGATGCCAGCCAGTGGGTCTCGGCTTTCGCGCTACATTTGTTCATTTCTTTTCTTTTTTCAACAATAGTATGAGAATGAATATATTTTCTTTGAGTGAATAAATCAGAACGGGTGTTTTCTGGAGCATTAGGGAGAAGAATTAGGCTGAGAC
>LOJH01003070.1:16150-40224 GCA_001685095.1 Ellobius talpinus | reverse complement strand
AATGGTGACCCCTCCTCAGGGAAGGTCAAGACCAATCCCACAGGCTATTTAAACTGCCTCCCAGAGAATGAACATGTGTTCTCCTGGTTTTCTGTGGTCTTTTGGTTCTCAGTTCCCCTCTCCATGTTTTCCCAGGGTAGGGGGCAACTGGGAGTTTTGGCAGCCATTAAATCTGAGTATCTTTTAATTAGGTCTGATTTGGTCTGGGATTACTGTGTCAGCAGAGGTTTGTCACCTAAGGAAAAATACTTAATAGTTACCAAACAATTGACAGCATTTTAGAACTTCCTACTTTTTTTTCATAACTCAGAAATAAAGCAATAATTTCCCATTCATGAATTTTCTCCAAACCATAAATACCATGATTGTGAACATCAGCTTGCTTATTGCAAATTTCACAAGATTCACTCATTTTTATTTTTTGGGTGACAATCATTTTCCTTAACTATGTAAGCCAATTCTTAAAACTATCTTAAGTCAAGATTAAGTACAGGTCAGATAATATGACTATTGTTATTGAAGAGACCTGCCAGTGCTGGCATGGTTTTCATTTAACAAACAAGTTGTAACTACACTTAAATACTTAAAATAGAAGGATAGATTTGATACTGGCTCTATTTTTAATAAGTTCTGCCATAAGACTCCAATTATTAAGATCCCACTAGCAGCCATATATTATGGTTACAAAAAAATTGAATTAAACAAAGAAAGGCTTTGTTACATTTAAGTAAAACTCAATCAGCAAAATCTAAATTAGCTTTCTGGTTCTTGGGTTTCTTTTCTTTTTCTTCTTTTTGGATTTTCAAGACAGGGTTTCTTTGTGCAGCCCCGGCTGTTCAGGAACTCACAGAGATCCCTTTGCCTCTGCCTCCTGAGTACTGGGATTAAAGGCATGCATGCATCATGCCTGGCTTGGTTCCTGGTTTCTATTTTAAAGTTTGCAGGAGCCACATTTACTCTTCACACACACGCGTACCCACGAGCGAGCAAAAGAAGAACTGACTCTTAAAAGTTGGCCTCTGACCTCAACACACATGCCATGGCATTCAAGTGCCTGCATCCTCACATAAATATCACACACGCATATATATGTGCAAATACATGCACGCACAATATATACATAGATGTAAGTATATACAGTATATATAGTGTGTGTATATATGGAGGCATGAGAAGAAAATGGTTTAATTTCAAAATCAGACTACCAATAAAGTTAATTTAAACTGGTCTCAATGAAATATATATTTATAAGCTTTAAAGGCAATTTTGTTTATAATCTTTGTAAAGATGACAAAAAAGAGTTACTTTATGTTTCCTCTCAGTTTTATGCTTCCTGCATGGTTTCAAAGATCAGAGCGATAGGGAATCTCAGCTGAAATTTAATGTAAGATTTTTATGACAACCATCCTGGTCCTACAAAACAGATGTTTACATCACAGAGTCAATCTAAGTGAAAACACATGAAATGCGAGTTTAAAAAATATTTTCTACTATAACTTCAAGCTGTTTACCAAGTGTTCAGTCAAATATATGCCATAGCATGATGAAGAAAAAGACAAGCTGGGTGTAGTGGTGCACGCCTTAAATCCCAGTACTTGAGAGGCAGAGGCAGGCGGATCTCTGAGGCCAGCCTGGTCTACACAGTGAACCCGACTTGGGAAAAAAGCAAAAGGCGATTGACAATTCAAAAGATGAAGAGCCATACATTACAGTATTTATTAATCTCTTTGATTTACTGAGGCTCATTAGACGAGTAATCCTATTAAAATTTGCGTTGACACTGCCACCTCTATTTACAAATCTTGTAATTCCCCACAAATCTTACAAAAAGTCATACTCTTTGAGAAAGAACCTATGATAAAGGATAGCACAACCTAGTTATTTTCTACTTGTTTTCTAGGAAATAAAGGGGAAATCACTACCTCTGTTCATTTTTACTAACATAAAAGGTAATTTTTCCAATGAAATGTTTCATCTCTGTGTCAGCAGACCTCTTCAGAACTCTTTGCAATTGTGGACACCCAGAAGTTTGTGCTAAACATCACCAAATTCTCCTCTTCTTCCCTCCCTCACTCCCTGCAACCTCGCTCCTACATGTGCATGCGCATGTGTGTATGTGTGTGTATATATGAGAGAGAGAGACAGGCTTTTACTTTATGGCAATGGTTATGAATTGATCCAAAATATAAAAATGATTCACCCATGTTTTAATGTGAAGAAAAAAAACTAAGTCACTCATTTTAATAATAAGATATTTTTCCGTGGAAATATGAAATTAACTTAGAATCTAATTAAATGGGGTTAAGAATTTGACTCCATCTGTAACACCAATTTTAAAAAGCTACCTTTAATACAAAATAATTCCATTAGAGATTATTAGCTTTTCACACCACCAACAGTTTTGGTAGTTGGTCCTGTAGTCTTAGTTAGTGTCTTACCTAAAAGTGGGCAAGTAACCAGTATAAGCTAAAATCAGCGCTGGCTAATGTATTTGGGTTGACTGCCAATCTAATTTAAAGCTAATATTTGTAAGTTTATTACTACTTTACCTTAAGTGTTGGGTGTATTTCAAATTTCACATTCATACTATCTTGAATTCTCTCTGCATTTTCTTCTAGTTACTGTAGGAGAGTGCTGAATTTATATTTTGTAAGTGACTATAAATAATTTCTAGAAATACAGAAATAAGAGAAAGGCTAAAATTACAGAATTCCAAAATTGGCTATGAAATCATATTGAGCACACTGAGAACAATGACTGTTATGCTACTAACTTGGACACACTTGACATGTATATTTTTACTTTTGCCTTGGGTGAAAACTAAAGACAGATTTCCTAAAAGTCTGGACTTTCTAGGCCCAACCTTTCACTGTTATTTTCAGATAATTACCATCTGTTTATAATCTATAATTAAAGAAAAACAATAAACTCTTCTATTTGAGATATACTAGTGTTTTGTCAGAGCAATTTTAGAAAATCATCTAATTCTTCAAATACATTACATGCCGTTTTCAGAAACCTAAATTTCATAATTTGACATAGGTTATAAAGCCTGCAATAAATATATTATTAAATAGTTCTTTTTTCCTCCCAAGGAAGTTTTAAAGTACTAATTATAAATACACCTAGTTTTGTGTGCTAAAAAAGTAGAGCAAGAACAAAAGTAACAAAACTGGAAAAAATTAAATTAAAAACATTAATACAAGCTAATACTGCTTACATATGAACATCAGGATGCCAAGGGACCCAATACAATCCTCAGTCTAACATTTTCAATGGCACAGCCTAGTGATCACACGATACTGGTGATACTCGCTAGTTACCCCTGGCAACCTTTCTCAACTGTAACGATGCTACCCTACAATAGGTTTCGCTGGGCAGCTTTCTCTTCAGTTAGCTGAATGCTCTGGGACCATCTGCGTCGGCAAGCATGAAAGGCCAGCCTGCCTGTGGGCCCGTCACTCTGAACACCACCTCTCTGACCCTGATTAAATACAACTTTCAATCCTTTTTGTCCTCCCTGTTGACTTCTCCTATTAAGGGAGCCCTTTGACAAAGAAAGCGGAAGAGTGGACTAACTGCCCCCAAGAAAGGTGATGTCTGATACTGCTCAACACAAGGATTAGCAAGCCAATACATAACAAAAGCAAGTTGGGGGGGGGAGAAGAAAAAAATGGTTTTAGCAAGGACTTTGACTAATTCAGTAGGTACACAATTCAACAAATAACCATACAAGAGGCCTTCTTTGAGAGAAATAACTATAGCAGAACAACAATTTGGAGAGATACTTTTCAGTATCTTGACATAAGGCCATGACATAAACAAAAACAAACAAAATAGTTCATTTTTTAGTTAATTTTTAAAATTAAAACAAACTTATAATTGAGGACAAAAGATGGTGTAAAAATCAGAAAAAAATAAAAGAAAGCAATCATAATTGTAAACTACCTTCTCATTAGAATACAAGACAGGTATGTATAAATAAACTAGTATTTGAGTACTAAAATAAAGTTGGGAATACCAAAACTACAAAGAATCATTTTTATAACTCATCATGACACAATAACTTAAAAAAGTTTAATTTTAAAAGACAGTTTTACAGGCTCAACTGTTTCTTAAATAAAGACCTTATTCTAATATGAATGTCTGCTCGGGCAGCTTGTGAACATGCACCACAGTTCAAGATAGCCAGACCCCTTCATTTGGGAAGGCAGTCAGAAATCACCTTCAATAATACACTGCTTTTTAAGTAACTCAAAGTGCCCTGCTTCCATTTCTGGCCATGGTTTGACTGGTTACAAAACAAGCCAATAAAAACTTCCTAACATAACCTGAAATGTTAAATAAAAATATCCTAAGAAACAAACAATAATTAGCACCTACAATCTAGCCAGGATTCTCTAATGTCTACTTAACTCTTAACTCAAAATATGGCAGGGTAGTACAAGGTAGTACAAGGTGTAGCTCAGTGGTAGAACATGTGAAAAGTCCTGGAACTGACCCAGTAGTGGCTCAATAGTTAAGAGCATGTAATACTCTTGCAGAGGACCCTGGTTTCATTCACAGCACCCACTTGGAGATTTTAAGTATATGTAACTCCAGTCCCAGGGAATAAAATGCCCTCTTCTGACCTCTATGGGCACCAAGCATGCAGGTGGTGCACATACATACATGCAAACTAAATATCTGCATATAAAACCAATCTAAAAGGTGTCAAACTTTTATAAAATTTTACTCCATCTTATTGAAAGAATAGCTAATGAGCCTAAGAAATCAGGTGGACAAGAAAAGGAGAGGCTCCTAGGAGGTAGACGAACCACAGTATTAAACCTGGGGAAATACTGGAAAAACCAGAGAGGCCACATACATGAGAAAACTATTATAAGCTACTAATAAGAACCATATTAGATTCTTTCACAGAACTAAACATAAACAATAAGCAAAGAAGTATAAAAAGAAGAAATCTGGCCAGTTGGATAAAGTTATCTCAACAAGGATGCTTCATTAGAACAGGAATCCAAATCTGCCTGTTTTCATGAAAGCCTTTGTTTACTGTAACACCATGCTGCTTCTTCAGCAGGAATAAGTAGGAAGAGGGTAGCTTCATCACCTTCCCTCAGAATATACAGAACTTGGCAAACCCAGAAAACATATATTCTGCATATTCCTGAATTCCTAATTCAAGAATGCTACAGAAAAACAAAGGAATGCTTGTTTAATCCTGTGAATTATGATTTAGGCTGATAAAACTTAACCCTTTAGAAAGCCTATAGACAGAAACTTATCTGTGCGGCTGGGAAAAAATCCTGGGCTTGAGCTAGTAAATTACATGTTTGATTCAGAAAGATCAGAGTTGTGCTCTCAAGCAACATGAGGTAAATACTGGAAGGCTACCGTTTTTCTCAGAGGTTGTTTAATGTCTCCTGTAGAGCTTACAACTGATACATTCAATATACCATCACCACAATCAATAGATTTTAGTTATTTACTCTTAGCTCAAAGGTGCAGGAATAGTTCTCTTCTCCAACAAGCTACACTTCTTAGCAAAATATGGCAGGGTAGTTCTAGATAGGAATAGAAGCCTCTTCGGCTAGCATCTATGTCAAATTACAGCTACTTAGACAGCAACAAAATCTCACCACCCTCTTTCCTCTTCACCATCACTTAGTTCTTTCTTAACACACGTTTTCTAGATGCCACACGACATGTCTTGGAAAGAAAGATGAATGCATGGCTTTCTTGTTGAATGGACATAGATATGCAGCTGCAATCTTGCAGTGATTACAACAAACTCTTACAAGAGCCTGTTGATTCTAACATGATGTCTTGGTGGAGTCACATGAAGGCACCTACAGTGTCACAGACCCAGGATCAGTCTGTTTCCTTCCTTTCATTTACTATTCTCTCCAAGAAGCTTCTAAGCACTTAAGAGTGATTCTGTCAACCAGAAATCCCTGACTCCTGATCATTCTTATTGGGTAGGAAATCTGGATTATCTTAAAACCCAAATAATACAGAAATCCCTGCTGAAAATAAGAAAATGTCCATAACATTACTTGAATTTGAAAATTCAAATTATTTTAACTGGTAAATAAATTGTACATGCAGAAACTGGGTCATATAATAAAAAATATGAATCTGAAATAAGTGAATTCACCTTCTAAATTTCTTCCTCTAAACTTTATATTAGATTACTAACTATCCTGACTATCTCCTCTGCAACAGTGCGGCTTATGTGCTGCATGAGAGGAGCTTGTCTCAAAGCTCTACACAAATACATGTTAATATTATTCTTGTTGGTTTACATACATGTAACAGTGAAAACAGGTCCTATCAGACATGTACCTAAAGGAAAGAAAACAACACCAACCCAAGCTCTAATAGTCTTCAAGTTATGACTTACAGCCTAGTCAAGAAGCAAGGAAAAGCTAAAACACCTCGAGCTTCTAACTTCGCGTTGTTAAGTTAGGATTAACTTAACGAAGTTGGGATGGGTGCTTTAGTAACTTTAGTAACTGCTACTCTAGAGATAATTTTCAGAAAAGGAATGACTTGTGGATACTGATTACTGTACCTAAAAACTGACCGGCCCTATAAGTGGATAGTGTTGAAAAAAGGTTTGGGTGGGGAGGAGCTCAGTGGTAGTGCACTTGTGTAGCATATGTGAAGCTAGGGTTTGATCACTAGGATTGCAAAAAGCAAACAGCAAAGGATTAATGTGAACATAAGGATTCTTTGCTGCAGGCCACACAGCCTTCAGTGAGAAGTTTGGGCTTTTTGTTGTTAGTCTTTCTCTCTATCCTGGTCTATCTCACATTTTTCATCTGAAACTCATCAGTGAGCAAGAAGGCTTTGAGACAGTTAACTGATGATATCATTAATTTTCTTGGTAGAAAACAGCAATCACAAAGTCTACTTGGTGTACACAATTAAATCACAGAATCCAGAGAATTTGAAAGTAAAATGGTGGTTACCAGGGTCACGTTGGTTGAAGGACACTTTTGTCTTTTCAGTCATATTAAGACTAAAATTCAAAAGATAAACGCAGGTGACTATAGTTAATAACAATGAATAAATTTGCTAAATTTTGTATGTTTGCCACAAAAAGTACAACATGCTAAGTAAAATATGTTTATTGGCATGTTTTGGCCAACCAATTATATATATTATATATAAATATAATATATATATTGCAAAATAAATCATACATAATATACTTTTTTCAAGATAAAACATAATATAAAATACTGAAATATGTGTATGTGTAAAATATAGTGCCTTATAAAGCTCATTTTTTCCTTATTAGTGTATCTTTGAGACAGGTCTGCTGTATAGCTTAGGCTATATATGGAACTCCTATGTAGCTCAGGCTGTCCTCAAACACAATGGTAATTCTCCTGTAGCAGCCTTAGAAGTTTTAAATTTACAGGCGTGAGTCATTATTCCTGGCTTACTAATTCTATTCCTAAACCACACGCAAAGGAATAAAATTTTTACTATTAACAATTATCAGTATAGCAAAAGGTTCATTGTAACAAGTTCTGCTCCAAGTGATGGGCCAATTCACTATACTAATATTTTAATTCCATAGCATTGTGTGTATTAAATATACTCTCTACTAGTTTTTAATATCCCTTGTTTTTATAATAAATAGTTCACAATGTAACTACATCTATCTCAAGTGGCCACACAAATATAATAAATTGAGTAACAAGGGCTCTTTTCTTAATTTGTTTTTATCAAACTATACATTTTTCTCCCTTCCTCCCCTCTCCCATGACCCCAATGCTCCCAGTTTACTCAGGAGATCTGTAACAAGGGCTCTCACATTGACGCTAAAGATTCATATTTGTGAAGAATCCTGTGGATTTCTGTGACCCCAGTGACAGTCATATACCCACACTCCTAATTCCTTGCTCTGGCCAGCAGTGTCCTCCTTGGATTAGTCCTATGTTCATATATCCCACTGCTGTCTAAGAATCACTAATTAGATAGTCCAGAGGCAAGTAAAACTAAATGTTAAGAACTAAACTGAAGTTTTTCCCTTTCCCAAATTTGAGTTTCCTCTAATACTGATCACTGAGAATAAGGGCACCATCACATCTTACCTGCTCTAAAAAGCCACCAATGTGGCTTGCCCATGTTCTGCTACAATCCACTCTTTCACCAAATTAATTTCTAAACTGTGACTCCAGCCAGCCTACAAAATATATCACCTTGAAATTCTTGAATTTTTCTGACCATGCTTCTAAAGACCTTCATAGCCTAGTCAATTTAACACTGCAGGCTAATCTCCAACTATTCTCTATTGCCTTTAATATCCTATGTGCCAGTCACACATCTAACTTTTTTGAGCAAACCAATATATACCCAGGCTACATATACCTGCTATTTCCTATAAAATACTCTCTCCATTCTCCCTGTTTGGCTTACTCTTATTTAATCTTCCAAAACTGAGTTAGGCCTTCCCATGTGTACCCATTCTGTTCTTTACTTACATCTATTAATATACTATCTCTTTGTATTATAAATATTACGTCTCATTCCCTGCTAAATCGACTTGAAGGCAATGCCAGGTTTCTACTGCTTAACATCATCCTCTACATTGATATGCATTCAACAACAATTACAGATGACAGGTTTATCTAGTGCCTGCCAAGAAATTAGTTATTAAATAATTTGTGCCTTGTTTTAAAGTAAAATTTTAACTGTTTGCATGTCAAATTCTTGCTCTTGCTTATTCAATCATCTTTGTTTATTGTGATGCCAGGTTTGAACCCAGGACATTGCAGAAGGTAGATAAGCATCCTACCACCAAGCTAAAAACCCTACCGACAGTCTACTAATTGGAGATTATTGTAGATATCACTGCTTCTCAAACTGCAGAAGAAAGAATTCTAAACAATAAAGAAGGCTGCTCATTCCATTAGAGTATTTCAAGGACAGAATGAGCATCTGAAAAATACTGACTCTTTCACTATACTCCAGTTATTATTTAATTTGAGCCAGATAGAAGTATCTATGCTGTTTGTAGAATCTGACAAATTGTTTTATTTAAAAATGATTGTTCTGAGCTGGGTGCTGGTGGTGCATGCCTTTAATCCCAGCACTCGGGATTAAAGAAGAGAAGCTAGAACAAATAACGTCTGCATCTGAACTCTAGCAACACTTCTGCAGTTACAGTTCTATGTAAATACTGAGAGGGCTTCAGGGAACTGCCTGGATCACTTTTGCTGCTACTTCAAGTCAACCATGTCTGCAAAGAAAGCACACAAACTATCCTAGCTCAAGCCACACTTTGGTTTAAATGGTAGTTCACATATCTATAAATGTGTCTACAGAAATGCAGTTTTCACCATGAGGGTGCAGATCTTGACAGTGTTTTCTATGGTACTTTTACTAATAGTGTACAAATAGTGGCTTTCAAAAACAGAATATAAGATGAAGCAATGTTGATTCTTTTCAAAGGACATGTATTAGACTCCTTAAACACTGAGTGTTAATTTTGTAACAAAGGTTCTGAATTTTTCAAAAAAGGCCTTAAATTGATTTTTAAAATGTTTAAATTTTATAAGATTCATTTATGAAATAAAGATACACACACATATAATTTAAATGCATTATTTGTCATCTAAAATGCACTACTCATCAATGCCTTTAAAAAATGAACAATTTATATGCTGGAAACTTTGCTAAGATATAATTCTAAATTTCCACCCCTAATTATTCTCTCTGTTTTGGCTCTGAAGTTTAAATGCTCATAACAATCTGAGCATTTGGGCTCTCTGGATAAAATAAACGTGTTTTCCCCCCAACAACAGATAAATATAAACATACATATACAACTCCCATGCCTTCCTTCATGCTAATTTACAAATGTGAGGGTCAAACTTGTAAATGAATCTGGCCTTCCTTTTAATATAGAATAAGCATTCAGTTTGCATGTAATTTCATGCTTTTGTTTAAGCATATGTAAATCTTTTAATTTGAAAGCAATTCTTAACAGATAAAATTAGTATGTAAATGTAAACTGTAAATATAAAATACATAATTTGAAATAACTGGAGGCAATAGGCTCTAGCTTTCCATTAATATGTCTGCAACAATTAGAACATGTTTTTAATAAGAGCTTTACTCTGTCATCCTGTCATCTTGGCTTTATTGTATTAATACAAGAAAATGTGCTATCAGGAAGAAATGTAAAAGCGCTGTCTATACAGAATACAAAACTTGATACAAGTAGTAAGTAGCACAAAGCAATAACAGTACAAATATGAGAAATATAGTATCTATAATTATATAACTGAACATTGGTATGTATATTCCTTTGAGAGCATGTCCCAAGTACTATGGAAAGCAAGGATGTGCCTCATACATATAGCACACAAATTAAATAACTGGCACACAATGGATCCATGCATAACCCTCTGGTCAAAGCCAGACATCATATATACATTTCTATCTCCTATAGCTCCCATAAAAAAATTAAAAATACTGCTTAGAGCATAATTTGAAATCTAAGCAACAAAAATTTGACCTTTGTTTGAAAATTTGAGATTTTATGTAGATTCTGCCCAAACTTAATTTCAAATTCTTGTATTTTTTTTACTACCAATTTAAACAAGCATTAATACTTTCCATATGTGGCAGACAAATAGGAAGGACACAATGAGCATCTATGTCCCAGTCTCACAGTAAAAGCAAGCTCATTATCACATTTGGCTGTACCTTGCTATGCGCAAGAGAAAGACACAAGAAAAACTGACAAAATATTGGAATTAGTAAGACAATTCAGCATCTATTTCAAGCAAATAGTGTGATGTTTCAAAAACTAGAACTACGCTATTTTGAATGCTCCTTAGCTGATGAGACACAGGCTTGAGGAGAACCCCACTGATAAACAGCCATATTCATTAGCTTGTCAGCATCTTATTTTAATCCTAGAGTTAAATATTTTATAGCAGTGGTCAATTTGGAAGATATAAAATTCTTATTATTTGGGTTTGGGGTAGAAAGGATGCTAAGAAAATCAGTGAAACCTCCAGAATGAGCAGCCTGGCACTTTAGTATCTCACTGGACACCCAGGAAAGCAATACTATAAAAGGCAAGCTACCGTTTGTGATAGCTGTATTTTCTGTGTTATCTAGAGAAAAACAGATTCATCCATGCAAAATGGAATGTTTTAGAAGATACTGCTGCTAAAATGAAAGACTTTTCAAAAGGAAAAAGTGATTATTCCAGATGAAATGAGAAGCTCCAATGTCAACCTTACTTCCTGAATCAGCAAAAATCAAAGCTTTGCTCAGAATAGGAAATTGGAGATTTTCTTTTAATTTACATATCTTTTTTGCTGAGTATGTTTTAGCTGAAATATGAGAGAACTTCTGGGAGACAGCACTTCTCATTTCCAACCATGCTTTGCTGTGGCATTATAAAATACTTCTACAGGGAACTAAGAATACATCAGTTACACTAACACTAAGGTGATAGAGTCTAGAGTTTAAATTAGAAATAGCTTTCCATTTGTGGCACTTTGTTATACACTCATTAACCAACTAGTACCAACACACAAGCCAGCTACAGCATAAAAATTTGACCAACACTGGAACATATCTAAGTAGCTCAGTTTGATACATTATAAACCAAATACCTAAATGAGCCTTAAAATAAAAAACAAGGAAAACATTTTTACTCCTTTACCTTAATATCACACACACATGCACACACACACACACACACACACATACATGTACGCACACACACGAGCTTCTGAATGAATCCCTTGGTGAGTGAAGGAAAGGTCCAACTGTGCTGTGGTAAACTTTGGAAATTGTTCTGTTAAATGAACTGTTTTTTAAAATGTGGAAATTTATCCAATACATTATAATCCTATAATACACCTGCAATAATATCCTTATTAAAAATCTGAGAATATCTAAATTGTCCTATTTACAATTATCTACATAACTAAAAAATATATAAAGTTCCCTTGCATCAACATTCGATTTTTTCTATTAAAGTTATTTTAATCCTAGTTGGGTAGCTTCTTGTCTTAACAATATTATGCAAAAGTGCTATCTATTGACTAGAAGAACAAGTTTTGTCCATCTATTTGTAACCTCTATAAAACAACATCTCTAGCAATACTTAAATAGGACATAAAACTTAAAAACTATATAATGTCTCGAAAACTGTTTAAAATTTGTAAATGGAAAGAGAAAAATACATTGCACATTTTACTGTGACAAGAGTACGAAGACTTGCACTAGTTTTCACAAGTCGGCCACGGAAAAGGTTGGCAGAAATTCCCTGTGTTTGTTAGTTTTACATTATAGGTACAAAAACATTGACAGACTCAAATGTATAATGTAAGATATATTAATGATTGCTAGGTCTAAAACTATCAACAGCAATTTATCTTCCAATGGTGCATAAGCCAGGTTTTCATGTTGCTCACCACGGTAATAATTACCTTGTAATATATGATTTGCTCTATAGACGCCTGACTACTTCCTGAAGCTCCCGCCCCAGTTGCTGAGCTGTGCTATGGCTCTTCTACTGGGTAGAGGTGTCCTCGCTTAACTTTATGTCTCCTGATCACGCCTGAATGGCTCTAATACATTTTTTCTTCAATATTGATATTTTAAAAAAAAACAAAAAAGAAGTTTGTTTTTTTAAAGGTCTTTGTTTCATCAATCTCACTCTAAACACAGAGCTAAAGCACAACACGGTTAAAAGGCAGGCTGTTCGCTTTCAAACAATTATGTAATGAAATAACTTTTCAACAGTGCAGAGAGGCTAAAGGACAGCAAATAACAAAACTGATGGCTTCCTAAGCAGAGCTGAAATGCAGTCTGCTGTTTTCCATGCCAGAATCCCATGCTCAAAGCCCTTCCTTCCTGTCTTTGTTCAGCTCTTTTGCCAGCAACCAACGGCTTTCTTTTGGTTCAGTCTACTAAAAAGTCAAAAGGACTAGAACATGAGGGTCACCAAGGTCTACAAGGTAGATGAACAAGCCAACAAAGCAACATCACAGGGGAAAGAAATAAGGCATTACAATAAGAATCTAATTCCAACAAAAAGAAAGGTCTATATAAAATACTGATAACTATGAGAAACAGCAAACATGAGTGATGCCAAGAATGGCTGTTTTTACTTGGCAAATATATCGATGATACTCTTCAATATGAAATTAAACAATACCCACTACTTACTTTCAAATTCAAGTGAATCACGTTCTATAAAATAGAAGAAAACAATGACCTCTTAACTAGGAAGCAATATATCTAAATCTATGTGTAGGTGACAGCATACTTTAATTTTTGGCTCTATTTCACTAATAATACATTTATTTTAATCTATGTAGAACACTGACTCCTCTTATTCAGTATGTTGTTTCTAAAGTTTAAAATGAAGTTAACTACAATCAATAATAAAACCTAGAGCCAAGTGGTAGAAGCAATCAACATGGAAAATAAGCACAAAACTGTCTCCTTTTGAAATTCCAAGGAGGAAAATGAAAATAACGTCACAATTATTTATAAAATGCAGCTTTTCCTGATTTTGTTTCCTCTACCACTTATTACTGATATAATGTGGACAAAGAAATGTTAGATGTTAATGAGATTTCTATTTACTTACAAGTTTTTATTGCAGTCGTAACATAATTGTTGCCATTACAATCCTCATGCCAATCCTGCCATTAGTAAATGGATTTTGACAATGTGAAACACAGAGAGAGAGAGTGATCATCCAGGTGAGACACAGGTCCAGAATAATGTAAGGAGGATAAAATTTGATTTTAACAAAACCAAAATTCACTTTCAGGAAAAGGCCAGTTTAAAAACAGGTAGACATCAGGGGGGCTGAAAACAGAGATCTATTGGGAAGTTTTCTGGGAACATAAAAAACTCTAGTTCAATAAGATTTCTTCTATTACCCTAATGCATATCTGAACACAATGGAAACAAAGAATCAAACAATTAAAATATAATTCTATTAAAGGAGATAAAGATTATTTAACAAAACAGTGCCACAACAGTTCAACATATTATAGAAGGCACACTGTACAAAAAGGCAAAACCACTTTACAGAAACAATGAGCAGATGTAAGTGGCAAGAAATTCAGAAATAGGCCAAACTAAAAAAAAATTTCCTCTTTTTGGGAAATTTTTGTTAGTTTGGCCTATTTCTGGGGAAGGGGACAAAAGGAGTGTTGTGATAGTATTATAAAAAAGTCATTAACAAATCTGATCAAGCAGGATGGGTCAGTGCTGACCTGTCAGGGCGGATACCAGAAACAAGAAACCTCTCCTTTCTTCTGGAGTGTTAATCTCAATACAAAAGACCACAGCAGAAAAGTCAAGATTGATAATTTTGTTTTCTGATCATCAAATCAGAAAACAGGACAGGACTCTGGAAGCTGCACAAGAAACTTTCACACATCCACAGTAAACATAATCTCTGCTGATTCCTAGGTTAGAAGCAAACTGAGATAAAAATGTTTAAGAGTTTTTCCCACCAAGAATTACACATGTAAGGGACACTGGTCACTACTGCTTTCCTTTTCAAAGTCTCTTATAGTGACTGACCTACGTAACTGACCATTAAGTTAAAATATACCAGTAATAATCCACGGCCACTGAGGCCATGAAAGCTACCCTGCTTTCCTGATGTGAAACTGCCCTCTCTTGAATGAGACATGGAGACATAAATGCAACAAAGCTTCTAAAGTGTTAGAGCTCTTTGTAGGCAAGGACTATGTTTCACTCTTCAATGTATCTGTCACGACAGATGACATAATGAAATTATATATTATTTAAACATATATGATGAAATTATGTATTATTTAAACTAGGGACCTTAATCCCAAACAGTAATAGCTACTTCACATTTTATAAAAATACAGATATAGAGCAGAGCTCCTCAGTGTGAGTATGTAACATAGAGAGGGGACCATATAAAGCAAAAGCAAAACCAATTCTAAAGAACAGGGCAGGAAGCTGGATGAAGGAAGGAAGAATGAAGACAGACTCCCCAACATGTGCACAGGTTCAATTACACACTCAACTGAAACTGTACTTTAAAAAAAAAACACCAAAACCCAGCAGAGTGCTTCCAGTAAGGCGGTATGCATTGGATAGTATGAATATGGCTAAAATGGCACAGTTCTCAGAGAATTATTTTCATGTAGAAACCAAGACCAGATCATTTTAGAGGGATACAGTCAAAACAAAACAAGAAAGCAGGGGTTATGTTTATTTTGAAGAGCAAAGGGTATCTTGAGTATCTCTTTGGATTTCCTTGTTCTGTCTCCTCCCTGGCACCCTCATGGCACTCCAGGTTGGGGGCTCAGTCTTGAAAAAGGAGCTGTACTGCTTGACTAGAATGGTTCCTATTAGAAGTACCTTTGGTTAGAGGGCTTTCCTCAACAGTTAGAATGGGAGGAGCTGAAATAACAGCTATAAAATAGTCCCTAGAGGCGACTTCTGGGAGATAGGCACCCCTCTTGAAGAAGTTCAAACTGGAAGCGTTTGAGTGAAAGCATGTCTATGAAACAACCTCAAAGGCAAGATATTATGAGACTCAGGAGATGATGTTTCTGAAGCAAAAATGTAACAACTGAAGCAGAACTGATAAATGATTTTTCAACTTAGCCTTTCATCCTTCAAAGATAGATATAAATTGAGTAGCCTGCAATGTGCTAGGCAAGGGTCTTCCAGATGAGGCTTACTGTATGCTTTGTGTAGACATTTAAAATCCCAGAGCACTTTAGATAAATAAAAAGTAGGGAGATACCCAGTGAGGCTTGGTTAAATGTTTTAAAATATAACTTGGTACTTCTCAGCTTGCATAAATCCTTTAGACTGGTTAATTGATAAATTAAGACAAAATGTGATAAAAAAATCACTTCTAAATAATCTTGAAACCTAGCTCTCTATATAAAAGTTCTTTGAAAGAATGGCTAAAATGTTTTTATACAGTTATACTAAGAAACTCCAATGAGAAGTATAAGGTCTGGACTCCGAGAGTCTGTGTGTGTGCACTTGTGCCTATGTGTATATGCACCAGAAGTCAACCTTGGAAATGCTTCCTCAGAAGCCACCCACCTTGTCACTCATTGGCCCAGAGTTTGCCAAGCTAGCTAGGCTGGCTACCCAACACCCCCAAGAGACCTGCCTGTTTCTTCCTCTCCAACACTAAGACTGACCATAAGCATCAGAGCAGGGATTTTAAGCACATGCTGCCCTGCCTGGTGTTTTTACGTAGGCTCTGGGGATTGAACTAAGGTCTTCATGTATGCAAGTCAAGCACTCTGTTGACTGAGTGATCTCCTCAGTATTTCTGACATCAGCAAGCTTATAAATACTCAAGCATACTCTGGTTTTAAATGTAGCCTGCAATACATACGTAGTTTCACACAGAAGCCACATGGACTAAGTTTTGGCTTAATGTTTAAATATTTTTCTCAGCAGCATTCTCTCCATTTCTTCTGGCAACAGTACAGTGCCTTACTGCAGAACTACCCACAAAGAGTTTGGACACTGAGTGATGATTACTAATATCTACACTATAGTCTGCTGCACCTCTTAGGGAGGTAGCCACAGGTCCAACTTCAACCGGCACATTCTCTGTATCCACTGGGTAGTTAGGAATAACACAAGCTGAGCTGTTCCTGGTTGCATCCCCAGGAGCAGGGCACTTTGATAAAGCCCCTGAGACAGAGGTACTAAGGCTCATGTAAGAGCTGAGGATGTCAAAGTCCACTTTATTTTAGCTACTGTCAACCTAAGAGAGAATTAGCCAACACAGAACAAAGCAGAACTAAGAAATGGGATGATTGATTGAGGTTTTAGAATGATCCAGCCATGTTGAAGTCACAAATGCCTGGGTTTCCTAATCATATATAAAGAAATGAATTATAATCCTCATTCTTCCTTCTTTGTCTGTCAGTCTGAGTCCAATGGTCCAAAACGGCTACCGCTTTCTCTTCATCTTGTCTGTGTCTGCCATCCCTTCATATAGTACCATCCTCTACTATTCTTAACAGTTCCTGTCTCTACTGAAAGATAGTAGAGCAAGGCCTGAATGGCAGGTATTTCTGTTAACTCTATTGTTATCTAACTTCATCACTAAGCAAGGATGTGTAGTAGGAGGTGGAAACCACAGTCTCAAATTACTAAGTTCACATATACTAGTGACTTCATACTTAGTGAGAAGACAAACTATTCACAGAAAGGTCTTTCATCAAGATGTTAAACCATAATAAAAGACAACTTTTATAAGTCTATTTTATAATACTAAAGACCAAAAGATAAAAAGAGGAAGAGGAGAAGCAGGGGAAGGGAGAAGGGTGAGGGAGGAAAGGGGGAGGAGGAGGAGAAGAAATAATTAAGAGTGCAGCATACATCCCAGATTACTGGCTAAGGGAAAGGACAGCATTTGGGATGTCTTAATTCCTATCCTTACAAGTCAAACAGAAAAACAAACAGACAAAAAAAAGAGTCAAAATTGACTCTACTCCACCATAACCAGAGAAATCCTTTACACATAATGGGAACTTCATTCTCTAACTTGCTAAGTAAAGAGATTTATAAGAAATGTTTTTAAAATTCTATCTTTAAATAATTTGCATACAGATGTGCTTTAATATCTGAGGCAGCTTTACTTTGAAAATAGTACTGTCCTCAGGAAAGCTGATCTAAAGCAGCTCATATCCAATTGGAAACGGGATGGGAAATTAAATGTTACCTTAAACCTGTAAACCAGTAGCACCAAATCAGAATATTATACTGTGAAAATTCAAAGTGGATAACTTTAAACAGAAAACCAAGCTCTTCACTTTGAAATGACTGGTGAACCAGTAATTTCTCTGCTCCAGTGTTAAGGATCAAAGCAACAAAATTATGTACTTATACAAGCATCAAAGAGAAGATGGAAAGATGAAATGAAAGAAAACTTTAAACTATGTCTATTTAAAAAGTCTTGTGGATCTGACTTCTCAGCTTGAAGTCAACTTAGGCCCTAAAGAGGGACCATCTTGAAAAAAAGAGAAGGCCAGGGCAGGGGAGAGAAGAGGAAAGAAATAAGAAAATACATTACCTTTTCAAATTATTTCTTGACTTACATATCAAAATATTCCAAAGTCTTTAAGGAAATTTCACTCAGAGTTGGGAATATAGGTAAGTGACAAACACTTGGCTTAGTATGTACAGGCTCTGGATTTGGCATCACTTTAGGAGCAGGGAGGTGAGAATGGACATACTTACAGATCAGAATTTTAAATCTCATTTGGATTTCTCACATTAAGAATCTTCACCTAGCCAGAGGTTAGGTGAATGGACACAGGCTTTAAATTATCCAGATGATTCTAAGGGGTACCCAAGATTGAAAGGTACAGAATACATAATCACCAAATGGGGAATATACAGCTTCTTGAGCTTTGCCAGACTTACTCTTTCAGAGTCTTTGATCTGAGTCTCTGCATCATTGATTGATATACAAGTGCTCCCTGTTAACTTTCCCTTCCCATGATGCACTGCACAATGTTTTGTACAGATGTGATTAATAGATTTTTTTAAATACATACTACATTCCTCTCCTTAAAAAACTTACAGTAAAAGAAATACAGGCACGATATCAGTGAGATGGCTCAGCAGATAAAAGCATATGCTGTGTAAGCCTGGAGACCTGAGTTTGATTCCAGGAACCCAAAAGAAGATGGAAAGAGAGAATGTATTCCTCAGTAGTCCAAATCATATGTGCATACATGTACACATACACACAATTTATAAAACAAAAAACTATAGACATTAATGGAAAGTGTATTAAGAGAAATACACACGTGTAATAAACAGAATAAAACACCAGAAACAAAAGAAAGGACTGTGGAATTATATAACAGGACAGCAGCAATGGAATGAAAAAGTGAAAAGATGTTAAGAGATAACTTGTGGATTCATGTGACAGAGTCCCAAACACGGACACCACCTTTCATCTATTAACTATGCTCAACAATCATTTGCTGAAGTGAGATATACACTAATCCTTAAAGCTTTTCTAGGATTCTGGCCTAATGTCTTGGGGGAGGTAAGCTACTTACCCAAGCACTACCATATAGCTATTTGAACTCAGGATCTCTTCAGCTTTACACAGAATTAGGACAGAGAAATAAGAACAGCCAACTTCTCAACTATAAAATCATGTATTTTATAAGCTATAAAACCTTTTATTTTCGGGCTGGTAAAAGCTCAGTGAATAAAAAAGTACTTCCTACCAAGCTTGGTGACCTGAGTTTGATGCCAAGAACCAACATGGTAGAAGGAGAACGTCAACTCCTGCAAATTGTCCTCTGGCTTCCATACATGTGCTGTGTCATGCATGTAACTACACATACACACATGCACATACATAAATACTGCAATTAAAATATTTTAAACTTTGATTTTCATTAACAACTTAATGCTGAATTAAGACATATGATTTTAAGTAATAGTCTAATGAAAGATAACAAAACTCAACAATCTAAATATCAGAAAAACATAAAATGTAAAAAGGAAACTAGATTGTTTTAAAATACCAATAAAATCAAAATATACCTAGAAATGATATACCAAATAATTTTAGCAAAGTCATAAAGTGTACTTACAAATGCACATGAAAGAGTAAATGAAGAAGACTTTATTCTTCTATCCTAAAGGACTTTGGTCTTTGGTACTGGAGATTTGAACCAGGGGACTTGCACACATCACGCAAGTGGCTTCAAGTTTAATTTTTCTAGTTACTAATGACTTTTTTCATGAACACTTATACTATCTGAACATCTTCTGTTCTGTAAATATCTTCTGTAAATATCTGTAAGGCCTTTACCCAATCTACCTTATTTACTTACTATTGAGTTGTGAAGTTCTTTATTTAATTTGGTCACAGGTCCTTTGAAAATACTTTTTCCAAGTCTGTGGCTTGCATTTTCAGTTTCTTTAATATCTCTGAAGAATAAACATGTAACATTTTGTGCCTCTAGTTTGTGCTTCTTAGATCTTATTTGTTTTTGTTTCTGTTGTTTTTAAAATATCGGATTAAGCCAAGGTTATCCATTTTGTGTTTAGATCTCGCATTTAACCCTGATGAAATGTTTCAAGTCAATTGCTCATGACATGTAATGGAAGATACCAGCTGATTTTCAGCTTTGTAGTTCCTGTCCTTTCCTGACTGAACTACCAATCCAATACCTGTGTCTAGAGCATCACAATATCTTTACTGTGTCCTAGATAATTTTGTATTTCCAAATATATTAACATTAACTCATATAATCCCACTCAAAGTAAAAACAAACAAGATCTGCTCACCTTTCCACTGGCATAGATAGGTATAACAGGAAAGATCTGATTTCTTAAAAACAATAAATACGGTACACATGGCTTTTCATTTTAGGGTCTCTAATTTTTTTTCTGTGTTTTAGTTTGCACTGTAAAGGTCTTACCTATCTTTAGAGAAGATTATTCTTTTCATAATTCATTTTTTAGAGGGTGGCATTTTAAAATTTTAGTATTGCCATTGCTAATAAGCAAAATCAGTATTTTGTATATGACCGTGTTTCCTAGAAAATATTGGTAAACTTATTTAATCAGTTCTAGCAGCTTTTTAAAAAGATGATGATGAGTGTACACATGCATAAGTGTGTGCCGGGGGCCAGAAGAGGGCGCGGGATCCCCTGGAACTGTCAGGCAGTTGAGTGAGCTATCTGTTGTGGCTTAGGAACTGAACTTGGGTCCCCTGGAAAAGTGACAAGGGGTCTTAACAACTGGGCCATCTTTCCATCCCCAAAGCAGCTTTTAACATAAATTAAATATGATTTCATTCTGTTTGCCTTTCTGTTCTTACTGCGCAGGTATCTGGACTTCTAATGTCACTGAGAACAGCAACTGTGTCTTTTTCACAGATGTAGAGTGGAGTCTGTGATTTACAGAAAACACAGCCTGCCACACTTAGAAATGAATTTACAGAAAAACACAATACCGAGACATTTTTATGCACAGCACACCCTTTCATTTGATTTTTGAAAGTATTCTTATTGGTGATTAGAAAGATCATTATAGAAGCAAATCTGTACAGTATTAAGATAAGTAATTCACCCGTTTCCACAGTAAGAATATCTGATTATAAAATATTAACCTCAGAATTCTTTTTTAAAACTCACATTTTAATGTTTCTGACATCCTCTTCTATTAAGTATTTAAACATTAACATTTTAAAAATGAAACTTCAGAATTTTTATCAGTTTCCTTTCCAAGACACAATTAAGATGACTACACCTGTAGCAAATAATGAGCTAAAAAAAGAAATGAAATAAAAAAAAGCAAGGGATAGGGTTCAATACTTCAAGCATATGGCAATAAATTAAGCATCAACATTGAGAAAAGTGAAATAGGTCTGAACTTACCACTCAGTATAAAGCACTTATGGGCATCTCCGAGGCTCTGGGTTTGATTCTTAGTATTTGGTAAGTGGTGGTGGTTGTATTATGATAGAGGATTGGATACATAAGTGGTTTTGTAGGATTTCCCTCTTTTTAATGAATTATGTGGCTTCAGAGTAAATAATTTTACATTGTTTTTATCAGAAATTAAAGTTACCTCTAGACTACAGAATCAAAATTAAGGATGTGCTTAAAAAAATAAAGAGGCTTTCAAAAATAAAGTAGCTAACATGTTATCAAATGACAGTAAAAATGCAATTACAAAGAAATTCTATTCTTAACTGGCCTATGAAATATCTTAACAGAATGATGTTGTTGTCCCTAAGAGATAAAACACGTATTTTCTAACTATTGGGGACAAATAAAACTGCAGAGAAAAAATATGATTAAAATGATATAATGCAATTTCTATAACATGTAAGAAACATACTATTTCCAAGGTATAGTGACCATATTAGTAAGTATATAATTATCCCAGAAATACTATCAATACATAAGCAAATCACACAATCTAAAAAAATGAAAATATACACATTTCTTAATGATTTCATTAGTTTAAAAAATTGTAGTACCAGAGCAAAATATGGCAATGTAGAGCAATGTGAAAGACGATAATGTAAGATGTAAGGCGGAGTCTGAAGGAATAGTCCCTGCAGTACTACACTTTTTTTCTGAAAGAACTGTGAATAGTTTATCGAACAATTCCTAAATCAGTTCCAACTGTGACCACAAAATGACACCTTATGTAACAAAATTAAAATGTTCAAAATTGCGTACATATAATATACAATAAAATCAGATTACAAAATGATGTACATGTATTCAGTAAAGGTAACAAGCATTTGGTATTCGTTTTTATTTTAATCTTAATTGAGTAAGTTCAACTGTGGTTCTTCCAAGTAGGTATCAATTAAAAGTGGTAACATAATTTCAAATATCTTTTTAAGTAGTCTGCCTTCATTCAGAGAAATAAAGAAGAAGATGTGGGAATGGGGTTAAGCGCTTCTTTTGTCAGGAGCCAATGTTGCTCCCCCTGGCCTCATAAACAAGCTGCTGCTTCTTGAATACAGCAGACCTTCAATTTAAATTTATGGAAAAACTAAGCAGGAGAGCCTGCACTCACAATTTTAATAACCTATTAAGTTGCGACTTCAGATTCATTTTATAACCACACTCCTCCGGGAGCTAAGCTATCTGGATAAAGATAAAAATTTTTTCTTTTAAAGATAAATAGCATCATTAATCTGCAACATTTCTTTTCTATTATCTTTCGAAATGAGGAGTTATTTTGTTCTGATCTTGAGGTAATTAGCCTTCATTCACTAGCCTGAAAATGTCTGTGTTCTGAAAATTAAAAATGTGTCATTAAGTGGAATTTACCATAATGTCATTTATCTTTATATAGTTCATCAGTGACAGCAATGGGCCTGGGAATCCATCAGCTTTTACCAAGGAAGCATTAAAACAAATTGAAAAACAGAATAATCCCAGGCACTCTTTAACACAGTCAAAGCCATTTGGGTAATTAAATAGTGGTATTTAAAGTTTTAATTTAGATTTTCCCCTCTGTTCATCAGCAGTCAAATGAGATGTTCATATTCATAACTGTTTGTAATAAAGGTTTTGTAAAGCAAGCAGAATATCAATGTTATTAAAATTTAATATAACCTATAAAATAATCTTATTCTCTTGACCCTAATTTCTGAGATTACAACAAAAATTTCCATCTTCAACTACTTTAGTTATGAAATTAGCTTCACAAAGGCTAATCATTCAACCCCCATAAAAGTACAAAAACAAAACAAAACAAAAAACAAAACTGTATGCTTAGAAACAGCTTTATTTTCAGTGCTGGAAAAGAGTATCTTCGATGAATTAAATCTGCTCACTAACTAACTTCTTACAACAATTAATGCAGAATTGTTAGACAAAATAATAAAAATTCTGAAAGAACAATAGAAATTAAAATATGACTATTAAAGGTAGGAGAGTCGAGAAGCATTCATTCTATTAAACCTAATTCTATTCATGTATTATTGATCAGGGAAACAGCACATTACTAAAAAAACAGATTAACAAAAATATATTCTCTTATTTAAGATAGTAATATAATAAATGAATTTAAAAAGATATAATACAATGAAATCAATCTTCGGAATGGCTAAAGCCTCATAAAATGTTTCAAAAGTATAAGACTTTCAAATTGAATAGCCTGCTTAACATACCATATAAACATTCTTCTGAACATCTGGAAACAGTATTATCTGTAAAAAGTGTTTTTTTAACATAAGCATAATCCAACAACATAAAAACTAACTCAGTGCTGCATTGCTCACTAATACATAATTTATATTCTGAACTTATATACTATCTCAAATATGTTAATGAATGTTGCAATATGATTTTATGTTAAACTAATGGATAATTGAAGTTTAGCACTTTGTCACTTAGATATGCAAATTTGAGTTCCAAATGTCTTTTGGGGAAGGAAAACATAATAAAAAATGTTATTTTATAAAAAAAACAATCTTGGTTGATGAATTCCAACTCTCTCTCTCTCTCTCTCTCTCTCTCTCTCTCTCTCTCTCTCTCTCT
>LOJH01003069.1:12316-40225 GCA_001685095.1 Ellobius talpinus | reverse complement strand
CACACACACACACACACACACACACAAATATAAAGAATCTTCAAAAAAGAATTGAATAAATTGTGCTCAATAAAAATATGCAATTTTATAAATATGTCTGCTCACACAACAGTTTTATATAAAGGTAATTTTAAGACATTTTGGAATGTTAATTAACACACTGATATAAAACAACCTAAGATAAACTTTAGTAAAGATTGAAAATATGTTGGATAAAAGTTATGATAAATATGAAATATACTACATTAACAATTATTGAAGTACTAGTAAAAGTTTATATAGATGGTTCCAAATGTATAATTAAGTGTAAGGAGAAATCCTATTCCCAGTCAAGAGGGGTCTGAGCATTCAGTTGGAGTGTATAATGTTACTTTATAACTGCTTAAAACAACTATAACTCTAGTTGACATAACACATCAAAATATAGTCAGGAGGGAAGAAAAAAGTTAAATGCTTCTACACAGAACTAATTGAAAGAAAATATGGCAAAATCGTATCTAATCTCAAGAGTGGGAGAAGCCTGAACAAACCAACTGCAGCAGAGTCACGCATGCAAAGGGGGAGAAAGACAGGCATGTGTGCACCAGGGTGTGATGCTATAAAATACACCCCAGAGTTTTCAAGTTCTGGCAGTCCTCACGCTCTGGACAAGCCCTTTAGAAGGAAATGAGCAACTCGGTGTTGAATAAAAGGCTTGGTTGACTCAGGGAAGCCTCATTTTGTGCCACGTGTTTGCCAAAAATGATTTTTAAAGATTGTCTATCCAGATGAAACCTATACTGAGAAGTAGCAGCTCATAGGTGATGTACTAACTTTATACAAAACTTAGGGAATAGATGAAAGCTGAAACAGAAAGCTTGTGCCACAGGATTTAGGCAGAATTAAAGAATGCTTTTGTTTTATTGTGTGCTTTTTTTCTGTTTTTTACAAATAAATATGTACAAACTGCAGCTGGCCAAGTCACACACAGAACCAAAAAAAGAAGAAATGTGTTCTCCCAGCAACAGTTAAATGAAAGTATTCAAATTACCGCTTTAGCTACAATTTTTAATGTCTAAGTTAATATATGATGTATGTAATATTTGTGGTGACAAAATGCTAAAATTTATAAAAAAAAGAAAAATTGTAGAACACGTTAAATGGAAAATTCAGTAATAATATTAACATTTATGTCTATAAAATTCAAAATAGCTCACCATTGGAAGCTCAAATAACCTACAGGACCTCCAGGGAAACGAAGTGGAAAGGCTTGGGTCTGCGTGTTCCACTTTTGAGCACCCAAAACTTTTGCTATTTTTTTTTGGCTTTTTAAACTCATAATAAATAAAAAGTGAAAGGTATGGGGAAACACACCCTTAAGTGTATAAAAAGCCAGAGTTCCTCATTACAGAGATAATAAAATGTTAGCTTCCGTGCTGCTAGGAGAAAGCAAGACCCTCATCACTCATGTTGGCAAATGCTTGCCTTTGCATAAGCCATTTCTGTCCTCACTGTTATAAAACCAAAGACTCTGGAAAGAGAAGAAAACACAAAATGACGTGTGAAGTCGCACAGCCCGTGTTATTGCAGCTGGATGGAGAATATGTCACTAATGACTTTTCTTTCTACCCATCAGTTATGTTGAGATTCCTTTTATTTTTTCCAAAACAGCAAATGGCCTTTATGAGTACAAAGCAGAAGCAGTAAAATTCAAAATAATATTCCGTTTTCACTTGATTCCGACACTCTGTCAGTTAATGGAATGAGTTATTAGTTACTCATCATGAAAGGACACTGTTCTCTGCATTGGAGTTCAAAGGGACAGAGATCTACCAGCTTTCTGTGATAAATTAAAAATAACGTTTTCATGAGATATCTACTACCAAATGGTTGTCTTAACAGAGCTAAACAACCCAAATTTGTTTGCTAACTCCAGAGAACTAATGTGACTGAGTCTCTGAAGTGTTCCTGCAAACAGTGTGGAAATCTGTGAGATGACTGACAGCAGTAATAGGTGGCCTGGCTTCCTCTCACGACATGGAAGTGTAAGAATGTGACACTTCTTCGTCGTGAGTCCACAAGAAGAGCTGGGTTAGGCCAGAAGCACAGACTTCTTCACACACAGGTAATGCAATGCTGAAATACTCGGTACTCCTTCATCTCCTAATATTTCAAAAGGATTACATACAGGCGGGGTGAAGCTATAGGACTTCCTAGCACCTTGTCTCATTCCTGTCTAGTTCAGTTCTCAGAACGACAACAATAAATAAATTAAAAGACAAAGATATTCTTGGAGTCAAAGCGCAGGAAGCACTCAATTCCAGAACTCTCTTTGCTATGACTCAATCCCCAATCTATGGGCACATCAACAGTGACCATCACTGTACTGTGCTCCCAGTGCTATGCTGAGTGCCAAGTGCTACAGTGGTGAGACCTTCACTTGTGCCAACTCTTCCAAGGAGCTTATAGGTAGGTGCTCTTATCACCTCGACAGAGACAGGGAGTACAAAACGTAGAGAACGTCAGTGCTTTGGCCAAAACTACTCAGGCATAATGAGAGGCTGGATGGGAACCAAGATAAATAGGTCTTAGAAATCAGTCATAAAATGCAATGTAGGGTATATTCCATCTGCGTTTGTTGGGATTGTATACATAGCCTCTTTCCAGCAAGAAAAAAAATCACACAAATAACTTTAATCTGTACATTGAGCTACTATTATGAGTCTAAGAGAAAAGCCAGGTATCTCTAAGCCATGCTGCATTCTCTGACGAGACTTTCCCTCTGTCATGTCTGTAAAGTAAATTCACAAGGCAGTCTGTACTGATGTCAGGGAGGGCAAAGGTCCATAGTGCACACCTTAGAGCAAAGACATCCAGGAGGGTGTCACCCCTACTCTTCCATGGATAACCTAGTTTAGAAGTCAGAGCTTAGGGTCCTGGCACAAAGGCCAGCAGCTGCACTGGGATACGTGAAGTAATATCTGCACATTTGATACTTTTTATATTTTACCTTTGATTTCTCCAAGAAGGTCACTCGTATTTAGTCTTTCCATTTTTTCCTTCCAATCTTTTGAAAGTAGCTTTTCCATGCAGGAGGAATCTATTAAAATAGAAAGGTAAGTATTAAAGATGTATTACTACAGACCCAGAGAGCCAGACAATGGAGCAACTGGCTCAGTGGGGAACAAACAAAAGCTGTTTCTGTTGCTGTATGTTTAATTCTACCATTACTCTAATCATAAAACACCATGACTGAGGTAAACTATTGCCCCAGGGTGATAGTGCTTGTAACCCATGTTTATCTGCATAAATCTAGAGATATTTAATCAATGTTTATCATTTATCAGACTGATAAGACAGAACAAAGGCTCTTCCCTACAGGTTTAAATTTATATGATATTTCTTTTAGCTCAGGTTATATTTTAAAAGTCTAAGCAAAATTTATATGCTGTACAAGGGACAACGGTAAATCGTTAAGGAAGAAGAGGCCAATTAACCTGTAACCACTTAGTCCTTAAAAAAGAAATCCAACTTCTGCAAAACTGAAAAATAGACAAGTAAGTAAAATCAAGATGCTTTTTGTACCATCATAGTGAAAACTACTAAAACTTTCATATAGAAATGACACAGGTGTTCACTAGAGAAAACACCTGTTTAAATAGCATCTGCTCTAGGGTGTGAGAATACTGTTCTAGACTACAGGGAGCAATTACATCTGTTTTCATAAAGACTCATAAGATTACAGAAATATAAACATGAGAATGCCCTAATAATGATCTCTTTTTCCTACATGCACTGCTTTCTTCTCTGGATTCAGATGGACTTATAAGCAGGCCTCCGGCTTACAACTGTCTACATGTACTTTTCCAGATCCGACTCTCAGTAAAATAGGCCATGTTTCCAGGGAATGCAGGCAGGTTTGAAAACTCCCATTAAACTTTAGCATTCCAAGTGTCAAAGTTCTGATAATCTTCTTTTTAAATTATATTTAAAATGGTTTCTCCAGTTCCAAATACTTTTTCTCCCCCATATCAGCACCTATCTCTTGAGCATTTTCTCTTTTGTTTTTTTCCCCCCTCTAGCTTCCAAATCGGCCTTGAATTTTTCAGATTGACAGTTAGGTCATGATGGCTCTAAAGGGCTTTAGAGGCTAGATAAGCTTTGGGAAAAGCAGGGATCCTTGCTTAAGAGATGAGAAGACCTTCACATGATTAGAAAGTCTTGCTGAAAACAATTAACATTTGTTTGTGACAAGAGCAATCAATTAGAAACTGGATGGAATCCAGATCCTAGTGTCATTAAAGGACTGATATTGTCACAGAACCCCACGTCCTTTCTACATAGACATCCATTAGGTAAATGCCATCCGCCTCTTCCCTGACGTCTCTCCATTTCAGAGTCATAAAGGAGGTATGTAGTCTGTTCAACACCTATATTTTTTCCAGTATTAAAACTGAGTTTATAGGATTGACAAGGCTTCAAATCTTCAAAGGAATGCCTGCCTGCCAGACATTTTGGTTTCTCCAATCAGTTTGGGATTTCGGAGCAAGATGCTGATAACATTAGATAACAGATGAGAAAGATCAATAAAAGGTCTTAAATTTTATACTCTACTAGGCTTGCTATATTTTCACCCATTCTTGTATGTTCTATCATTGCACTGTACTGATACCCACCAGCACAGATTCAGGAGTCTAAAACGTTTGGTTAAGTTAACCCAACACATCAAGGATGGCGACAAAGTGAGGTCAAGTGGACACATGCACACTAAATGTAAAGCTTGTCTCTGCTTTCTATAAATAGATCTGAAATACCCCAGAGGTGCAAGGAAAGAATGCTGATGCTCCATGAGAGACAAACATAGCTCTATGGACAACAAGGATATATGCTGCAGCATAAACTCAATCAGCTTCACACAGGAGCTACGCATTCCCAGGCTCCAAAGCATCTGACATTCTACTAAAACATCCTTTCTTGTTAATGCCGAAATCCAGCTACACCAGCTCCTGCTTCAGTAGAAAAGGGTGAAGGAAAAAAGAAAACAGACTTTGTATATCTACAAAGGGAATGCTATATAAATGAGTCCTTACATACACAAAAAGAACAAAACAATGTCTTCATACAATAGTCACAGTGATTCTAATGGGATTTTTTTAAAAAAAGCAAATGTCCCCTGAATAGTTTACAGTTCTGTCACAGAACAAATATGTTTTATTTTATTAATTGAAAAATAACTTTCCACTCAAAGAGACAATGACAATAAATTTTAATATCTAAGTTTATGGTTCAAACTTCTGTGACTAAACTATCTGAACTACAGAACCAAATGACTCTTCAAGATGAGGAGAAAGGATCACAATACTACAGTACACATTGTAGTAATCCCTACAATATAGACACATTAAAGATGGGTGTAACTTACAGTGCCCCAAATTTGTGTAGCATGTCATCTGAGGCCAGAGTTCACCCCCTCCTCCCATGAGAGAGTTTAATTCCATCAACCAACACCTACCCAATAAAACACAGGGCCTCGGGTTATTTTGCCTATTATTTTACAGATGGTGGGTATTTGATTCTAACTAGTCTCTATCTGAAGCAAAGGCATTAAGATTCCACACCTCTAGACTAGTACTCAGGTATATAGTTTTGGGTAGGCTGTGGTTTGAGGGGTGAGGATGGGGTTTTTGCTTGCTTGTTTATTGTTTCAAATTTAACAATTTATCTTTCAGAAAACTTACTTTAAACTTTTTCTATCAAAAGAAAGATATGTTTCAAGAATGATTTTATTTACAATGTGTCATACATGGTTCTGCTTCTTAGAAACTGAGACTTTAAGCTAAGTAAAGAATATGATTTCCCACGGTGTGCTAATGCACTGGCTCATAACAAGTTTAATGGAATAGCAAATAAATGCTCAAAGTGGGATTATCTCCTAATCTGTAGACTGATAGGGTGGAATCATTTTCAGTTACTATACATATGGAGTATATATATTTATATGACTTCAGGAGTTCTAACAATGATAAAGGTTTATCTTCTGTATCAAGAAGTGTAAATAAATCATAATTAAAGCAAAGGAAGAAGATAGAATAGTGGGATATGCTTTGGAATACTTTGAAACAGTTTATCTGTGAGTATATAATAAATAATAACATTTATTATTCCTTTCACTTCTGTATCATATTGGAAGTCAGAGGGCAAAAATATCACAAACATGACACAAAAATATCTTTCAAATATTTTAGTGTAGAATCAAATGCTTCAGTCCCTATGTACACATTTCTTCTTGCTCTAGTGATGCTTACGACAATAGTAAAGGCATCCCTTTATTTTACTATGGAATCAGAAGTTTCAGATGCAATCACTTTCTCTGCATTCACAACCACTGGTAATTGATCTGAAGACCTTATGACTTTAGTTTCCAGCCAAAATGCTTGCATTTTCGTTAGGGACATACAGATGCTGTTATCAGTTACTGTATTTTTTTTCACAGTGGCAAGAGCGCCACAATACAGTGGAATAAAATTGGAGCTTGGAGAGCTTGAAGAGCACTCTTAAATTTTAATTAAAATCCTCCAAGCTCACTAAAAATAATTAGACACTAAAATGTGCCAGTTTTATTTTGAAATCACTATAACATACAAAGCAATGCTCTATGATGACTGTCCCTACACACACACACACACACACACATACACACACACACAATGAAACAACTGACTTTCCAAATAAGAACAAGGGGTATAAATAGAGTATGTTTTTAAGCAAGCTCTTCATGCCGGGAGCTGACAGAAAAGCCCACAGAGTGTGTTTTTCAGACTGAACCAAACAACCCTAGAAATAACTTCCCTAGCCCAGTGCGCAGATCTCCAACGAACTCCACAGAAAATCCAGTGTGGAAAGAACAGTGCGCACTGTATCACTGAGCTTTTCTGATCCAAGAGCCAAACCTTTAACCTCTTAAATGTTTCTGCTATCTTAAAATATCTCATACAATGCTATACCCCATCCTATTTTTAGGCAAGTAGCAAGAGAAAGCATGCCTTTCCCATACAGCAGGGCAGCGGTCTAAACATCAACACAGATGCTCTGCCAGGAAGAACTGGGCTTCTCAAGCACTTGATCATTAAGGAATGCACCAACTGTTTTGGATAATCTCGTGCCAGCCCCCTTGTGCTCCACACTCCCCTGTGGGAGTGGCCAATCTTGTCCTACTCCTAATTCTTCATTTTCCTCCTCCACAGCCTGCCCTCTACCCAAAAAGATGAGAAGTAAGGCATTTATGCCTAGCAATGAGAAAGCAGGCTTACTTCCCCAAACAGACCCAAACTTTAAAACAATTAACCCTCCCCTCTTCTTTCAGATAAATTGCTAAGTATAAAATGCAATCTGTTCCCTTTGTTTACTCAATAAGAACAATTTGTAAATGACTCAAGGATAAAATTCAGAAAATGTTGTGCTAAATTAGAACCATTATAAACATGCTAATGACTCAATACTCGAGTAAAACATGCATGATCTGTGTGAAGGGAGAGATTTCATTCCTGTAAAATTCTGTTGTGCTGCCTTAAAATGATTTGGTCATTAAATCAGATATAGTCCTTCCAGGAAATATGCTAATTCCACAGACACTTTACTGAACAATGTGCTGTGAGTGCGGGGTGTGTTTGTGGGCGGGGTGCGTAGGGGAAACAACTGAGGTGTTGGAAATGCTGCTAGGATATTCAGAAGGAAACAGAGGCCCCACATCTAAAACCTGCCAGACTCACATGCAGGCATTTTCATGTCAGGGGCGATCTTTTCTCCAGGTACTATTTTTATCCACCAGACCTTTCTTTAGGCCACCCTGACAACTGGCACTAAGCATACATTCATGAAAGTCACACTGTTCTGTATGAGCAGGCAGAAGGCATCTCTCTCATCTGCTCACCAAGACTGCTAGCACCTAAAACATGAACACAAGAATCATTAGCAACCCAGTTCCTCTCATCTGTTCATCAAAGCATAACCACTCTGGTGCCAACACAGGAAAGAAAGGACACACTCATGGTAAATCCCAGCTCGCAGCCTGGCACTGGAGGTAGAGCACTCATTTTGGAAACGAGGAAAAATGGAGTGAAGATGAGGAAGCCGCTGGCATTGCTAACTTGAGATGGTGACAGCTCAGGCACACATCAGAGCTTGCTTTACTGAAGACTATTTAAATCACTGTTCAAACATCAGTTTTATGGTCTGTACAATGCAGTAGCCAGCCGTGGACTTACTAATAGTTGCTTCAGATGTGGACAGAAACACAAGCCCCTTGGAAAGGGGTGAAAACAACACAGGACATGCCAGGGCAAAGCAGAGGTGTCCAGCAGCCTTGTCTGCTACACATGATGCTTGGCTAGTCTTTCAGATCCTCCACTTGGCTTTTTCCACAGTGCTTCACATGGATTGAACTAAAAGCTTTCCTTTCTTGAATACAATCCACTAAACACTCAGTACAAAGTTCATTTAAAAAAAAAAGGCCTTGAACTCAACAGGTCATTTCTTCCAAGACAGGTTTTGTTTTCCTGAGTGAGAACATGTGCAGCCTTGGGCCTTGTTTCTCTACTGTTAACCCTTGCACATGAGACCCTCAGATGCTCCAGATTTACCATAATAGAAATGTCTGTTAGAAACTGTACATACCCATATTTACTAAAATATATCCTATCAATGACATTTTCCCGTTACTGTTGCTCCTGTTGTTTGTATTCATCAATTACCTGTTTTACTATGTCAGATTCACATATAACTCATTTTAAGAAACAATATAAGATTATGGCTTTAAATTATTTTTGTGTGTCCATTTGTTTATTTGTTTGCTTTAGACAGGATCTGTATATCCCAGTCTGGCCCAGCCTAGAACTCCCTATGTAGTCCAGAATGATCCTCCAGCTGTATATAAAGTATTAGGGATCTAATCCAAAGCTTTGTACCTGCTAGCCAAGCACACTACCAACTGAGTTATATCCACAAAACCCTCTATTCCTTCTTTTGAGAAATGTTTTTTTAATTCTATGATTCTGGGTATATGTGTATCCCCATGTATGGGGGTTACATATAGAAGCCAAAGGAAGACAGATATGTTCCTCAGTTGACCTCCATATATTTTTAAGCAGTATCTCTCACTGAACTTAAGAGCTTACAATTCTTTTAGAAGGGTTGGCCATCGAGTCCCAAGGGTCCTCTTGCCTCGCCTCCCCAATATTTATGCTGTGCTCTACATGATTTCTCATTTGGTTCTGAGAATCAAGCTGAGGTCCTCGCCTACTGAGCCATCTCTTCAGCACTCTGAATGCTCCTGCTGTCTTGTAGCTGCCAAATGCAGACTTATATTCTCTGCTTTCTATTGGTCCTCCTGACCCCACAAAGAATTTGACCCATCAGAATGTTCTGCTGGGACTATTGAAAGCCATCCTCATGCTCAGGTCAGAAACTAACATGTGTGAACCTGAGATTTCTGTGAACAACATAGACAAGCCCTTATAGCATGACTAAGAAAAACCCAGAGACAGATAAGAGGGTCCAAGCTGAAAGATCAGAGAAGCAGTCAACCACTAGTCAACTCTTACCTCTATGAAATCTTCAGACTAAAAAGAGAGTGAGTTCCTGTCTCATCCCGCCATATATAACAACAGAGTGAAAAAAAGACACATCGGAGCTCAACAGACTTCCAGTTTCTAAGTATCATGCAAACAACTTTCTGTTGAACTGTTATCAAGTTAAAGTGTAATATAACCTTGAATCAATGGCATCCCATTAGGTCTATTTTATTATGTATTGGCAACCCATCAAAGAACATTGTAATAGGAGGTTATGTTATCCAGTAGGTTTGTTTCATGTCCCTTCATTATTGGCCCTAGTTGATGCCTCCTATCTATAATTCTTGGTTTTGCCATGTTTAGGTGAGTCCTCAAAAATTGTCTCACTCCTTTCTGCATGCCTGGTGCTTTCTCAACCATCCTCTCTTACGGCCTCCTGACCAAAATGTCTCCCTCTTCTTAGTAAAAACACACATGCGCCACCTACTATTCTTGATTGCCTATACTGACTTACCACTTCAAATATCAACTCTCTTTTTCTAGATAGAAAAATAATACTAAGCTTCTATTATCTCATTAATCTTCCACTTAATTTAACTCTGAGCTTTACAATTCCTGTATCTATTACTACCACTATTTATCAATTTTCACCGTTGTATGACTAACATATGGTCAAGTTCACTCTATTTTACCTATCATTAAGTTGTCTGAGGGCAAGAAATTACTCTAACACCACTCAGTATTTCTCCAAATTTGATTGACTCCAGACTCTAAAAATTCTTTGATGTGATTTTAAAAAATAATTTTTATTGCACACCAAGTAATTACAGAAATAGCTTTATTGGCATTTGTAGTATTGGTCTTTTTCTTGGGTTTTTATGTTTCTGCATGTTTATATTAACCAATATCATATATTATATATATATATGGAAACAATTTATACATATGTCAAGTTTGTCAGAATATATATCATAAATATTTTACCTTCTTTACATTGTGCCTAACTTACACTATAAAGTGCTTTTTGATGAGCTATAGATTTTATTTATTATTATCTTTCCCTTTATGACTAGTATTTCTAAGTCCTATAACATGTTGTCTACACTAAGACCTGAAAGGTTTTTCTCCTGTTTCCTTGTAAAAGTTTTCTAGTTCTGCTGATCTGTGTGCCTCTCCTTGAGGATTAGACTTCATGGTACCGGAAAGCTCTGTGCAAACTTCCAAAGGAGGGAAGCAACCAACAGTACTATTCAGCTATGATGTCTATGAACTGCATCAATGACCAGCATGGCACGATAACCCTAAGGGTACAGTAGTGGCATGCTTATCTTGGCAGTAATCAACAGCTCTCTAATAGAACTGAAGACGTGCTCAACAAGAGGTTCTCATACCTGGTACTGGGAACCGAGCCAGCTACCCAGAGACAGTAAAGTCAGAGATCTTGGAGGAGAACCCATAACACCATGTTACTAATCCAGTATAATCACTACCTATATCATAAATATTGGTCCTTATACCCACAGATAAGTGCAGTCCTCACCCCTCATCAAGGAAACTTCTTTTTGCAACAGACAGAGATCATTATTGAAAACTACAACCAATCAATATGGGAGGTCTGAAGGCCAGTCCCAGTGAGTACATCTCCAAAACACTTTCCATCCTAAGGGGCAGGGAACATTGCAGAAGAGGCAGCAGAAAGATAAGAGACAGAGGATCAGGGAATCTACACTCATAAAGTCTCACCAACATGGCTGCCTAACTGTGACCTGAACAAGGAGAATAGACATGTGAAAGTGAACGGGAAAAGCCATTAGGCCTCAACCCTACACAAAGAACTATAGGCACCTAAAGAACGCTGCGAGTGGAAGGAATAGTTCTCTAGGGAAGAGCACACCAATTGGTTAACCAACACCAAATGGTCAGCCCTGAAAACGCGCACACACACACACACACACACACACACACACACACACATGCATCACAATTGAAAGTAAAAAAAAAGAAGCGTTGGATTTTAAAAAGAGCAATTTGAATTAATCGGGAAGGTGTAGAGGTAGGAAAGAGAAAGGGGAAATGATGTAATTATATTATAACCTCAAAAACAAAAGAAATAAAAATTTTATAATTCTTGTTTTATATATAGAATGAAGTTTATTTGTTTTGTGAGTTCTATGAGTGAAAAAAACTTTGTTTCATGCGTGTGGCCAGTTGTTTCAACACTATTTGTTTGAAGACGGTCTTTTTCCTTCTTAACTGATCTGGGCAGGGCTCTCAGAGTCTGGAGTGACCACTGCTGGATTTCTGCCTGTTCTGATGATGGTTCTTTGGCTTTCCATGATTTTGCTTTTCTAGCACTGTGACACCTTGAGCTCACACAGAAAGAGTGCATGCTCTTGGCTGTACTTGGTCCTTAGCAGCTTTAAATGTGTTTTGGGATTGCCTTACTTACAAAACAAAAGGTTTGGTGAGATTATTCTGAAATGTATAGGTCAATTTTAAATCATATTTATTGCTTAATATGTGTACACAAAGTTTCTCATTTCTCTCCAGCATTGCCCTAGCTGGTCTGTACATTCTTGTTAGAGTAATTTTCCATTATCATCTAGTTAAATATATTTGTAGCTGTATATGATACTTCTCTAATCCATGGCTGATTTAGAATATGTGATTTAATTGCTGTTTGAGAAATTTTTTATTTTGCTTTTGTTATCAATTTCTAATCTATTCCCATGTAACCAGAGAATCTACTCTTTATAAATTGAATCCTTTCATTTTTACAGAGACTTGCTTAGAGCACAACTTAAACTTTATACAAAATGCTCCAAATTCACTTACAATGAATAATTATGCAGAAGTTTGCATGTACTACGTGTTGTCACCATCAATTACGTCCTAGCAATTTGCAGTTTTGTTCTTAATTCCCTGGATTTTCCAACAATGACTGAACTGTGGGTGTGCCTTTTGGTTCAGTCCCCTCGATCCTTCTCTCTATTTTGAACCTCCCTTCTGAGGTTCATAGAGATGGAGCAGAACCCCCATCTGACTCTTGTTGTTTCTGCCCCATGGGGCTGGAGGCTTACGTTCTTAAACACATTTAGAATGGTCGATAAGTATTTCTTCAAAGCTTCGTCAGTGTCTCCTCAGGCTCACCACCAGCCCCACTGGCTCTGGGTCCACTCATTGCCATGCCGTGTTTCTATCCCTTGTTCTTCTTCTCTGGTTTGGATAGTTTCTACTGTGGAGTCTTAATTAAGTTTAACTCTTGCTTAACCTGCACTTGTTTGCACTTATGTTCTCTAAGTGCTGCTTTGCTCAGCTCTCGGGTATGTAAATGTTCTGTTTTCTGCTTTTCATTTCTCCCTTCATGGCTGGCATTCCTGCAGTTTCCTGTTTTCTACTTTCTGAAGACACTTGAAGGGGGCTCTGACTGCTTGTACTTGAACAGGGGTCAACCCAGGACCAGTTATTCCTGTGTGGCCAAAACCAAGAGTAGAATATATTTTTTTATAAATGACATTGTAACACAGAAAGAAAACAAAACAATGCTGACAATGACAGATTAGTATATCAATTCATGGTAACTATGAAGAACTTTATGTTAATAATAATTAATACAAACACTTCCTAATCATGTAAAACCAAATACTATCCAACTAATAAGATCAACAATTCTGATCAAAACGTTTATGATAAAATAATTCATAGGTGGATCTCCTTTATAATCTGGATACAAAAACCATAACAGGGATCTGCAAGATGCCTCACAAGTAAAGGGACTTTGTAACCAAGCCCGATGTCCTGAGTTGATACTGAGAACCCACCTAGTTAAAGGAGAGAACCAGCTCCAGCAAGCTCTCTTCTAACCTGCATGTACACACACACACACACACACACACACACACTGTGGCACTCATGTGCCCACACATACATACACACAAACACACACATAATAAATATTTTATAGATAATTTATAAATAAGTAAGTAAAATGGGAATGAACATTTTAAGTCATTTACACCCACAAAAAATGTTGCCAAGTATAACTACTGAAAAAAGAACAAGAAGGATTTATTCTAGGACTGTAAAGTTCCGTAAAGATTCAGATGCTGCGTAGTTGTGCAGTGCTGTAATAAAGGTAAAGAGCCATCTGGTTGTTCTGTTGGGTATAGATAAAGCACTTTATAATGCTTAATCCCCACTAACAGTGTAACTTAAATACTCTGTCATCTAAGAACAGGAGGGACTTCTAGCAGGTGTGATTATTAAAGGCAAAACATGGATATCTACACTTATTCTTCAGTTCTCTGTTATCCTGGGAATTCTACTTAGCCAGAGATATGGGGGGGAGATACAGTACAGTATACATAGTCAACTTCCAACTTCTAATCCAGATCAACACAGTGAAAGTCAACAACTCTCCCTAGATCATTTAGAGAAATGAGATCATGTAAAAAAAAACAAAAACAAAAATCTGCTGTCCTGCTGTCCCTGAAGGGGAAGTGCAGAAGTCAGACACACAGAACCACAACTCACACACACAGACAGACACACAGAACCACAACTCACAAACAGGCATGAAGAACCACAACTCACACACACAGACAGACACATAGAACCACAACTCACACACACAGAAACACACAGAACCACAACTCACACACACACAGACAGGCACGAAGAACCACAACACACACAGACAGACAGACAGACACACAGAACCACAACTCACATACAGACACACAGAACTACAGCTCATACAGAGACACACAACTCATACTCCCAGAGATAACAGCACACAGAACCACAATTCATACACACACAGACATACAGAATCACAACTCACATACAGATACACAGAACTACAACCTACAATACAAGAGGAAACAAACACAACTTACAACACAGATGGGCTCACAATAACCAACAACTCACAATAGGGGCAAACGTAAACAAAACTCACAAGAAATGCAAAGAACACCTAGAATGATAAATGGGTATTTGCCATTTTTATGTTTTCACATGTGTGCTTTAGTGTTTTTTGTATGTCCTCTTTCTATGGTTTTGTCTTTGACATAAAATTATCAATAATTACTGTTTGGATACTCTGTTTCTCAGTATTATTTCCCCCCTTTCTATTCTATTTTGAAGGTTTCTACCAATACGCTCTCAAGCTCAGAGATACTCCAAGTACCTATGTCATCTGCTAAGGAGCCACCAAATACATTGTTCTGTATTGTTTTCATCTTTAGTCTTTCAATTCTTGGAGTTTCTGTCTTCTTCCTTATGTCTACCTGGTCTACCTCTGCAGGTTGTCTACTTTCTCCATTAAACCTTTTTTGTTTGTTTGCTTGCCTGCTTTTGTTTTTTCGAGACAGGGTTTCTCAGTAGCTTAGGAGCCTGTCCTGGAACTAGCTCTTGTATACCAGGCTGGCCTCGAACTCACAGAGATCCGCCTGCCTCTGCCTCCCAAGTGCTGGGATTAAAAGCATGTGCCACCACCATCAGGCTTTCCATTAAAACTTTTAACACATTAAGCGTACTTTAAAACCACATTGATCTTCCAATTCTGAACAACTCTTTCTTGAAGATGCTCTTGGCCATGCTGTCTTATCCCAGCAACAGGAAGTAACTGACACGACATCCCACCCCCATGGTAGGAACTCTCCATAAGGGAGAGGCCACATGCTCTAATCCTGATAAAGACCCCACTTCACCACCACTGTACTGAAGCTAAAACTGAGGAATACATCTAAACCACACCACCAAGCAAGCAAGAAATAAGAAAAATCATTTAGAATTCTGTACCCTGTGAAGTTACCTTTCAAAAAAGAAGTGGGAAAGGAAGATTTCCTCAAACAAAAGCTGCCTTACAAGAAAAGTGAAAGCGGCTCTTCAGAAAGAAGCAGATAGTGCTGATCAGAGTCTCAAAGGTAGGAAAGAGATCAGTGCAGATCACTGGAAACAAAAGTGATGTCTGTACTGGTCTTAGGCTCAACTGACCCAATTAATTCAAAACAATAGCAACGTGAGTTCAACCACATGTTTATAAAAGATGTACATTATTCAACACATATTCCATTTCTAATGGTGGCTGTGTCTGGGTGAAAAGTGTCATGGCAACGGTAGGAAGGTTGGACAGAAAGACGTAGAGACAAAGGTTGTTATTATAAGGTTCTTGTTCTGCATGTGAGCTCAGGCAGTTGCTGGAACATTGACTTGGATTTGTTGTAAATCTAGACTGCAAACTCGAGGCAATGACTGAGAAATGTTTTCTTAAAGAAACTGTAGCTGAAAGGCTAAGAGAGAAGAAGAAATGGAATCATGTAAAGTTCTAGATTGAAACCACAAAAGGAGTGACCAGAGAAATACATGAGAAGGAAGGATAATGACACATATTGTGATGATGCCATGATAAAACCCATTACTGTGTTTGCAAACCTACAAAATGATTCAAATAGATCTACAACAGGTATGAAAAGCATAGAAGGCAAAGCTGGGAATAAAAACAAAGGCAAAGCATAGACAACAGGACCACGTAGGTACAAACCGATCAAACTATAAGGAAAACATACACAATCAAGGGCCTAAATATACCAAGTTAAAGGGGTAGAGTTGCCCCTCCCAGAGTGCCCAATTATATTTTATCTAAAAGAAATCACTGTTGATATACAGATATACAGATCAAGTAATAAGGTAGAAGAAGCTTTGCCAAGCTAACACTGTGAAGATGAAACAGGAGTATCTGTAGTGAATTTAAACTGATGACACTTCAGAGCAGAGGATGTTATCAGGGTTAAGGAGGTCACTGTCCCTAGCAACCCCACAAGACATGACAATCATTGATGTGCATACACCAGCAACCAAACATCCCAACACACTGGGCAAGATTTGCTTGGAGAAATAGATGGATCCACTCTCACAGCTGGAGACTTTAACATCCTTTTGTCATAAAGTGGACAGAGCCAACAGGCATAAAATTAGTAAGGACGAGGGTGACCTTAACACCATCAATCAGCTGGACATAATTAGCACCTACAGACTACCTCCCACCCAGCAGAATAGTCTTTAAACTCACAGTGAACAGTCACAAAATCTGAGCATGCTGTGAACTGTAAAACCCAACAGGCAAATTTACAAAAAGAAAATTGGTACATTTCTCTTAGACCAAAGTGAAATTAAGATAGTCATCTATAATAGCAAAATATCAAACACATAGATATTAAACAACATGTTTCTGAATACTCATGGGCCAATGAAGAAATCTCAAAAGAAATGATAAAAAATTGTTTTAAATAAAAATAGAAATAAAGATTATCAAAATTCTTCAGAGGTAGCAAAAGTCATACTTAGAGGGGAAAGTATAGCATTTATCTAAACTTAACAAGCTTTCTGCCATTAAAAGGAGGGCATATTAATCTCCAAGTAAGAGAAGAAAAGAAATAACAACTAATGTAAACAACACTGAAAACAGATAACTCAAGTGTGGTAACTCTAAACTCATACTTGTCCCAGCATTTGGGAGGCTGAGGCAGGATAGATAATTGCCATGAGTTCAAGGACTTTGAGACCAGTTTTGGCTACAAAATGTGATTCTTCTCAAAAAACAAGAGGGAGGGGAAAAAAGAGAGGAGGGGAGAAAAGGGGAGGGAAAGGAAAATAAAAAAGTTAAAGGAAAGGAAATAGGAAATCAACAGACTGAAAGCTACTCCTTTGAAAATACTAGTTAAGTTTCTAGCCAAGCTAAGATAAAAGGAGAGAGAGAGAGAGAGAGAGAGAGAGAGCTTACAAAATTACCTAGACCATAAATAAAAAGAAAGACATTGCTGCAGATCCTAAAACTACTAAGGGAGAATAAAGGAATGTTATTAACCTTCCATATGCACGTATGTATTTCCAGTCCTAGCTAAAGTAGGATACAGTAACTAAATAAAGACACAATCTGCTAAAACTTCAGAAAGCAATGAGAGAACTTGAAGGCCTATATCTATGTTCATTGAAGAACCCAAACTGGATGCACCAGATGCCACACCTTTCAGGAAGAAATGACAGCAATTCTACACCATTTCTCCTCTCAGAAAGTAGAAACAGAAAGTCTCCTAGCTCATTGTATAGGGCAGCATTTCTCAAATGCCAAAACCATACCAAGGTATTCTAAGAAAATTATAACCCAAAACCATTATCAACTCAAATCCAACAATGCTTAAAAGAAATCGTATACAACAGTCAAGTGAGATTTGTCCAAGATAAGCAAAGGTGATTCAAGATTCAAAAACAATCATTTCAAATCATGCCAGCAGGTCAAAGAAGGGAAAACCACATGATCATATCAATATATAAGGAAAAGATTTACATACCCATTCCTGCTAAAAATAGACAAGAATCAACTTCATAAAGAGCATCTAAAAATGAAATACGGCTAATACCATACTTAAGAGTTGTGGGACTCAAACCTGTCCCAGGGAGATTAGGAACAAGCCATAGATGCCCCTTCTCATTGCTGCTCTTCAGTGCCAGCCTGCAGGTCCTAATCAATGAATATGACAACAAAGGAAAGTAGAGGACAGACAGAGTTTTGATAATGTAATAAATTGATCATCTATGTAGAAAATACCAAAATACTAACCAAAGCATAAAATCAGCATGAGTTTTCATTAAACTCATGTTGTTCAGTTACAACAAAGCTGAGGGATACAAGATTAATAAACAAAAAATAAAGCATATTCCTATCAGAAGCAAGTGGGATCTGACATTTAAAACACATTGCAGTTTGCATTAGTATCACCATAACATGCAGTATTGAGGTATGAATCTAATAAAGTATGTCAAAATTTTATATAAGAACAGCAATAAGACTCTAATAAAAAATAACAAAGAGTAAATAAATTAGACCCCTGCCATTTTTAGAGACTGAGAGACTCAATATCACCAATATGTTGAGTTCTTCTAATCTGGTCTGTAGATTGAGTGCAGTCCCAATTAAAATTCCAACCAACTATTTCAAGAACATCAACAAGGTAAATTTAAAGTTTTCATGGAGACACAGAGAGCCTGTAACCAACTTGTAGCTGAAAAAGAGCTCAGTCAGAGGACTGGCATTAATTCAACTTCTGGTCTTAGTAAATTACAGCAAACAAGACCATTTGATACTAGAAAAAAATCTATGAATGGAGCAAAATAGAGAACAAAAATCGGCCCATTTAAATTTGATCACTGATCTTAATTTGGTCATAATGGAATGGAGAAAAGAAATATCTTCCCAATAAATGGAGCTGTGACAATGGACATCCACACACAAATAAGAAATCTAAACACAAAGCTCATACTTGTGATAGAATGTAACTAGGAATAGATGGCAGTCCTCAGTTCAACACACAAAACAACCAAGCTCATAGAAGCCAGCATGGGAACCATAGGCCTACATGACTGCATTATGATGATGACTTTGTAGTCAGGGTACCAAAGACACAATCCAAAATCAATGACAAAGTTGAACTTTTGAAAGATAAATGTTCATCTTCAAGACTGAAAGACTGCTGCTCTGTCCAAAACAGTCAAGAGAAACTGAAAATAAGTTACAGAGTGGAAAAATTATTTGCTAAATACATTTGATAAAGGCATGTTATCAGAAACACAAAGAACTTTAAGCTGACAATAAGAAAACAGACAATACAATTTCAAGTGCCAAAATTACCTGAACAGACACCACAGAAAGACACAAATGGTAAGCATGTGGTAGGGTGAGCAGTACCTTTGTCACTGGGGCATGAGATGGGTACTTCACACCTATTAGAATGGCCAAGACTGAGACCATGGCACAAAATACCAGCAAGATGTGGCACAGTGTGTAGTAGTATAGCCAGTGGGGGTAATATGTGGCAGTTAGTCTCCAAAGTAAACATTCTCTAATAACAAAATTTGGGGGGTTTTGCCCCATACAAACAGAAAACTTAGATATGCACCAAAATCTACGTGTAAATGGTTACAGCAGCTTTACTCAGATTTCCCAAACTGGGCACCAGTCAAGCTGCCATTTGACCTGTGAATGTGTAATACCTGGTGGATCCAGACAATGGAATATTGTTCAACACTAAAAATAACTGAGCTATCAAATCATGGCAATACATGGAGGGAACTTCAATGTATACCATAATACCAAGTGAAAGAAGCCAGTCTGAAAAGACTGCATACTATTTCTTAATACAAGACATCCTAAAAAGGGAAACTATGCTAATGAGTGAGTGCTAGGGGCTGCCTGGGAAGGGAGGACAAGTGAGCAGGACTGGTGACCGTCAGGACAGCAGAGCCAGCCACAGTGACAGACACATCATCAAACCCCCAGATGGACAAAGGGAACTTTTGTGGACTGAGGAAACTGGGGAGTCCATAATGTTGACACAGGTCTACTGGCTCTAATAGATGGGTTGTAGGTTAACAGCGGGGGAGGCTGCAAGTATGACAGGAAAAAAGGCTAAATAAGCATGTCCCGTACTACCCACTCAGCTGCTGTGAAACGTGCTCATAAGTTTAAGAAAGTACAGTAGAAAATAAATAAAATACATTACTATTTTATCCTGTACAAGGAAATAAATGTAAGCCTGAAATAAACCATGAGAATAAGTAAACTATGAAATAAACTTATGTTAATAAGTATATTAACAAGATCATTGACTATGTGGCTAATATAAAATACATTACTATATATTTGAAAAATAGAGAAAATATAAAAGCAATTAATTTATAAAATATGCAGAAACTTTACATATACATATAGTAAAAATCCAATAAAATAAAATTTCTTAAATTCCAAACAAAAGGAAGGATGTTGTGCTCAGATTTTGAAAGTCGTAATATGTCAAGATATAAGACCTGCCCAAACTGATCTAAAGATGCTTATTTAAATCCCAAAAACATTTTTCTAGAAATTAACAATGATAAAAATTATATTTCAGCGGAAGGGTTTACAAAGAGTCAAGAATGTTTTGAAAAAGAAGAAAATTATCAGAGTGGACTATCACACAGGTATGTCACAAATCTAATTATTCAATGTTGAGTGTTCAGCAGTGATAACCAACACATATGGAGTGTTAAATAGTGAAAAAAATGGAACAAGCTCCCTTCAACAAAGATACACTGTCAAGCAACAAGACCCAGGTAGGACAGTACCGTCTGCATGAAGGTTAAGGACAGGCACATGAGTCTATGTACCAACTGTCTTGCCGAGGTTATGGTAGGGAGGAGGAATGAGGGAGTCTCTGAAATATTAGAATATACTACATCTTGCTATAAGTGGTGTGTGCATGCATATGAGAGAATATAGGTATGCACAAATTTCTTGAAAACCGCATAAGTAGCACCTCATAACTAATCAATTATTACTGTGTTTGGGTACATTCTTATGGATTTTGTGCTTATTCTATGAATGGTATTGAATAGCATTTTGAAAAGTTACTGATGATGTAAAATGTTGAACTTAGCAGTTGTCTGAGAATACTTAACAAGATATGACAATGTCCAACACAAAGAGCTTTTCTGGTGTCTGCCTACAGACAAGTCCAGTTCCTCAGGATAAGATGAGAAAAATCATAATGAGCTAGCAAATGGCTCGGCTGGTAAACACACTGACAACATAACTACTGGAGTCTGATCCCTGAAGCAATGTCCACAAGCAGGTCCTCCACACACACAGTGGGACGTGCACACCTCTACACACATGCACATTTACATACAAACACATTAAATGGATAAATGAACTCATGCTTTAAATTTATATCGTAATAAAATTATAATAGGCCATAGTACTTGAACAGAACATATTCTTTCCTTGGTCCAGAGAGAGGGACAAATGTCAAGTCACTGTGCGCTTATCCTGCTTCTAAGGGAGGGGAATGGAATAATCCATGACAGACAGGTACAAACTTCTCCGACCTTTGATTTCAAGTCCTCAAACGTTTACCTTGGAGTAAGGTCCGAATTCTTTAGTGTTGCTTCAGACACTTCCATGTTCCGGAAGGCACTCTTCTCTCCACCCATTCTTAGCACTCCCTGTTCCATCCACTCCACTACATCTCTCACAGAAGATCTCTCAGTGTCTCAAAGACCAGTTGCCACTACCTAAGTGTCCTCTTGCCTGGGACTTGCATGTGTCCTCTTCTCAGCACACTCTCTCCCCCAACTAGACTGCTGATTTGGTGACAATCTGACATTCATGTCTGAGCCAGTGAGATGGCTCAGTGGCTCAAAGCACTTGCCACCAAGCCTGATGACTGGACCCCAGACTATGGAAAGAGAGAACTGACCCATAGGTTATCCTCTGACCTCCAGATGCACACTGTGGCATGCCCATACACACACAATAAATGTAATTTTTTTAAAAATCAAAATCATTTCCCCAGGGGTGCCTCTGATAGACTCCACTAGGGTATAAGGCTGCCTACATCATGACTTATAACACACTATTGTAATTACTTCTCCATTGAGCTCCTCTAGCAGTCAGGAAGCTCTGTCAGACCAGCAAGCCCATCCAACTGCTCGCAAGCAAACCCTTACTGTTCAGATAACAAAAAAGAGAGAACTAAAGTCTCGCCCCTAAAATGAATGAATGACAGTAGAATTTGAAGCCCAGATCCTCCAGGGGATCCACTGAATGGGCAGACAGTATTCCATATACTTTAGTTTTGCTTGCCATTGATGTGAGCCAGTCTGGCCTTGAGCTTGTTCTTGCCTGCTTCTCCCTCCCTAAGGATAGGATTCTGCACGACCATACCTAGTTGCAGACTTTCTGAAATTGCTTGCTTTTTGCTCTGTCATAGATTTCAGTTGTTTTGTTGTATATGGAAAGGATGCCACAGATCCCACATGCTCAGCCACTGTGGGAGAGACCCAGGGAAGAACCCTAGATGGGGAGGCACCATCTCAGGAGCAAATGCGTGACATTGTATTTCATAAGGGATGCTTCCTACAAGATACTCTCCACTAAAGTTTTCTGCAGTTTTTTTTTTTCTTAATAACCAAATGCTCCCTATTTATATGAGAAAATGACCTACACATGAATAGGAACTTACAAATTCCCAGCAGGGTGAGGCTGTCCATTAGTTCTTCAAAGAATCCCTTCTCTCAGAGCTAAGACAATAAATTAAGTAATCATCAAGATTATAAAAGCTTCTGTCTGAAAATGATTTTTTTTTCCGATTTTAACCTGGCTTAGTTTTCAACATTTACATTTTGAATGAAAGGAGAACCAAAGCTAAAATTATGTTTTTGAAAAAGAAGAATGTTAAAGCCACAAAAAGCCCTACTGAACTCTAAATAAATTCCCCTTTCTTTTTCTTTTGAGAGAGAACAGGAAGAATGACAACAAATTCTCAACTGACTATTGTCCTGTGAGGATGCCAAACACTGACCAGTTCTCTTGATCACACAGAGCACAAAGGCCCTTTCAACAGTTCCCTGCACAGCTTGAAGATGGACTACATGTGCCTCTTAATCCTCTATTCAAACTTGGCAACAGTTAGTGGTGTCAAAGAGAATCCAGCTACACGCTAAGTTAGACGCTGGTAATTCTGTATGGCTGTGAGTTTGTGCGTGCATCAGATATAAGTACTGCAAAATTTCTAACCACAGAAGCCACACATCCAGCACATGAACAAGTGAACTGCTAAGTCACGCAACTGTCAAGATTCAAAGGCTGTGCACATTACTGGTCTAAATGTATATAAGAAAAGACAGTAAAATAGACAGACTCATGCTACATAGTCACCACTAGGATGCACAGAGAACATTCTTCTTTTGTCAATGGTAGGAGCCTAGGCTAAAATGTGATATCACTGAATAAGCAAAAACCTGAAGAATAGGTCTCAAAGTGCACTCTAAAAGCAAAGATGATGTCTCAGAGTGCAAGGTCTGTAAACCATCGACCATAGCTACAAACTAGTGAAATGTGTACAGCACAGAACAGCAACCATGGCCACAGGACCTGTTCTGCCATGGATTTCACAGGCTCTGGGGCCCATAGATGGACAATCATTACTAGCAGATCTGTTAGCCAGATAACAGCATGCTTTTTACATATAAAGCCCTATAAGTGCTTAAAGGAAAATAACAGGCATTGCCTTAGCTGCAATAAATGACCCTTGTCAATCAGCACAGGAAGAGAAACTGCAGTAGCATCCCAGGGTAGGATCAATGGTGCATTAAGATCAAAGCACTGAGAGGAGTTCTGAGGTAGGAATTATAAATGACAAAATAATTAGTTGTGGACAAAGACATTTCTGTAGGCTGTGTGATGCCTCTATACCTGGAAAACTGCAAACTCCACTCGCATCTCGCCTGCTCTCACACCTCACACAAATATTGTCAAGCGATCTGCTGACAGGTGGCTTTACTCCCTTGAAGTCACCTAACACACCCTTTGTAAAAGGTTCTCAGACTCCAAAACTTACATATTTGCAAGTAAACTAAGAGTTTTATGATCAGGGTTTATTCCAAGTGGCTTCTATGGAGGATAACAACAGTAATAAAAATATTAATAATAACTGTCAAGGTGATGACAAACTTGGAAGAGCGTTAGACAAGAGTTAAAAAGACTTAGAATCTTCTTAATGCTCATTGGGAAAACATGTTTTTCAACATAAAAACTATGACCAAGGTTTCTTGCTTTTTTATTTTGAACACACACACAGTGTTAAGGAGATCCTCTGCCCATTCTTTACCTAGTTTCAAATGTTAAGCAATCTTAAAATAATATCTTTATTATAATTCTGTTTCTTAAGAGTGTGTTCTTAAGTGGTTCTTTTCTTTAACCTTGGGCTATATAATCCAAATACTCACTAACCCAAAGTTACTGAGTTCGAATGACCCACACTCCAACCATGCTTTCACTGCAGCTATGTATATTTGTAGTATAACGGCTTTTCTAATTGTTCTTTCCATTCATTTAGGCTCTTTATGCCTATTTGCTTGTTGTGCAGAATGAATAGCACAGTTCCAATATACAGTGATGCAAAACTGCGCTAAGCTACAGAAGGCTTTCATACCTTGTCTTTCCCAGCAGTCTCACCTCCCTGGCCATCCCCTTTAATCTGCTCCACCATAACCATCTCTCCTATTCCACTTGTGCCTATTGTCTATAGGTATCCACTCCTGTCATTTTCTATTTTCTATTCTCTGTTTCTCTCTATGTGATTGGACAGATAATCCTTGCTTGTACACAAAATACAGTGTTTCTTAAATCTCTCTCTGTGTGTGTATGTGTGTGTGTTTTCCAGGATATATTTATATTATACTAGTAATAACTCCAAGTCAGTTTAGTCTTTTTAATCTTTTATACAGCTACATGGTATTCCATTCCATATAACATGGTGAATATTTAGGCTGCTCCCCTTGACATTAACGTCACAATGACCCACTTTATGGACATTCTTGAGTCATGTCAGGGTATCTCTAGAGTAAATTATAGAAGGGTACTGATAGATCACAAGAAAGTGTATGTGTAACATTGAGATACACTGTTGCTGGGTGCTGGCCAGATATTAGCTGGCTTGAGTGTCTTTGGGGATGAAGCTCTCCTTATAACGAGGAGCATGGAAAAGCAGGAACTGGAACTATAGGGTTAAGGTTATTGATTAGGACCATATCTAAGGGTTTCTCTAGCCCTGGTTGGGGAGAAGCCACTCTGAATTGCACCAACAGCTCTAAAACTACTATCTAGCTGGAGGCATTCTGGTAGAGAACAAAGAAACACCACTGCTCCATCCCTTAAGAGTTGGTCCAAACAGGCCTGTCAATCACATGGGCAGGGAAGTGTCCCTTAGAGAAAGTTGCCATTTCTAGATTTTAGAAACAGCGCAAAGCCTGCCAAACTGTAAGTCTGTGTGAGGTCCCCTTGGCCATTGCCACTGTCAGCCTTGAGAGAGCTGCATTTCACTCAATAGACTCATCTTGTCTCCTATGCCACACTCTGTGTCTCATCTGAATTCTTTCCCTGAGATCACAAGGACTGGGGAGCCAAGGGGAGGCCAGAGCCAGATGCTAGAAACACTGTGAATTTCAATGCCAAAGAATTGTGCCAATTTTCATTCTCTTCAAAGAGCACCCTTTTCTTCACAGGCTTACCAAAAGAATGTGTTTCATGGTTTTAATTGTAAATAATTTGATACATTTGACTACTATTTCATTTTGTATTGGTACCTCATCTATTTCGCTTTTGAGCAGATAGGCACAGAAGTTATTTTGCTTCCTACATTATGTTCAAAGTGGAAAAAAAGCGTTATGAATAAGATTTCACAGATAAGATATCTGATGACCAAGAATAGTATTCCCTAAGAGATGCAGGACAAATGAGTGAGCCCTAAAGTTGGTCTAGCTTACTGTCCGGCAGAGACCGGAAGTAAGCCCAGGCAAAGGCTACCTACTTTCCTGAGAAGATAGTACTGCAGGTTCCTGGAGATGGAGATGGCTGGAGTTTCCAGCACAAAGTAAAGGAGAAGGGGAAATCACACAGAGAGAAAAAGCTAGCCATTGGCTGTCTGCAGTATTACACTGAATACAAAGAGAATCATGCACAAAAGAACACTAGAGAAGACAGAGGTGAGAAGAAATACTCAGAATTACTAACCTGGGACAGTTCCCACACTCAGTATCCAAGGTACAAAACATCAGCACTCATGGACATCTCATAATGTACTTGAAGGGTTTGCCTCCGTGGTGGGTAAATCTACTTACTCTAGGCCAGGTAAATGCTACCTTGTCCTATTGAGAAAATTAAAAATAAGACCTAAAAAGATCAAAGTGCTTCCAAGTGACTGAACATCATACTGGAATGAGGACAAAGAATATTGATAGTAAATGCCTGTAATGTAAAACTATGCCTAGATAAACACCACACAATGGTGCAGAAAGAATTCCAGAGAAATTCACATCTGAGGAATAGAGGAACGTTGTTCCCTTTTTACACAAGGACACCCCTAATCATACTGCTTATACCTTGAAACAGAGAAGCCAGACAAGCTAGCAGCATCCCCTGGAAACACAGTCAGAGGAGAACCAATTCTCTACTGAAAACAAGGAAGGTAAAAAGACTATTATGCAACATTTTTTACATTGTAAAAGAAAAAGACAAAATGATCTACCTAAAACCTTATACCCAACAAAAATGTTTCCCAGAAGCAAAAATGAAATGAGATGTTTTTGACTACACAAAACTGCTGGGATTCGTTGCAGTAGATATCTATGCAAAGAAATGTTCAAGGGAATTCTTCAAATAGAAGAAAATGATATTGGGGGATCTGAATGTACCCAGTGAAATTTAGGGTGCCAGGAATAGAAGTAACAAAGCTATATGTGAAAGTTTTTTTTACTATGTAGTTATTTTTAAGATAATTTAACACACACACTCACAGACACAGACACATATCTCACAGTGTGATACTTATTCTTCCTTGTGGGCCTGAATGAAGACTCACTTTGGAAAAGACACTGTTGGGGCACTGCACACATACATCTGTGGGGTTATTTCCAGGAAGGTTCGCCTGAGAAGGAGAGGTCTATCCAGCATGTGGGTAGGGCCATCCCATGGGCTAGAAGCTTGGACTGAACAAAAGCAGGGAGGGCAGAAGCCTGATGAGCAGTTGCACCTACTGCTCTGGACTTCCTGACCTCCAGCTGTAAAGGCACCCACCTCTTCTTGATGGGCTGGACCCTCAAACTGGAGACACAATAAACCTTCCTCAAGCTGATCCTCATCAGGTAAAGAGAAAAGTAATGAATACATCATGTATTGTAGGACTTTTATAGTTGGTATAATTTTAAGATGTACAGTATCAGGGAAAACTCTACAAAAGGAAATTGAAGAATTCTGTATGGTTCCTGCACTAGTATGTGAATAGTTTGACAGCTTGGGGATAACTTATGATTAAGTTAAAGATCTGCATGTTCATCACAACACAAAGACATCATTAATAATCCAACAAAGGATGGAAATAGAATTATTTTAAAATCTGTTAAAAGAAAACAGAAAAGGGAGGATAAAATAATGTGTTGCATTTAGAAAACAAATGTCAAAACAGGTGATTCTATATGGCCACAAACCTGCATACATCACTCCAATTAAAAATAAAGAAGGAGATGGCTCAGCAAGTAGAAGTACTTGCTGCATAAGCCTGAAGACTGAGTTCTGTTCCCAGAATCCATGTCAGAAAGCCAGATGCGGCAGTGTGATCCCAGTACTCTTATGGGAGACAGGAAAGAGAATCACCCAGAATCTTGAGGACAGTAGCCTGGAAGTCAGGATATCAGAAGTAAGAGACTCAATAAGGGATAGAGGAGAGAGAGAGAGAGAGAGAGAGAGAGAGAGAGAGAGAGAGAG
>LOJH01003069.1:0-12302 GCA_001685095.1 Ellobius talpinus | reverse complement strand
GAGAGAGAGAGAGAGCAGATTGGCTTTTTTGCTGGCTATAAGATATCCACATGAAAATGTAAAAGACAAATAAAAATTAAATTAAGAGTAAAGTTATGGAGATATCTACACATCTTTACTAAGATTAATTTATCAGACAAAGTCGAGTTTAGTGCAAAGGGTACTGGTAGATAAGGACAGGCATTTCCTGACAAAGGTATGAAAGATACAGGATCTGACAAACAATGCATAAATGATAGGATGGAGAACTGACACTTTTAAAAGCTTGCACACCTAATAACACAGCCTCAACAATGGAGCATCAACTGACCAATGTGTAAGAGGAAAATGAAAATCCACAATTAAAAGTCAGAGACATCCAGCCTCATTTTTCAAGAATAGATAATAGGAGCTCTTTGCTGTCTTTGTTATTCTATTTATATATGTATGTATGCGTGAAGACAGGGTATATGTGTGCCATGGTCAGTGGAGATGAGAAGCTGGAGTCAACTTGCAAGAAGTTGTCACCTTGCACCATGTGGGTCCTAGGAATCAAACTTGGGTCCTCAGGTTTGTCAGCAAGCAATACACACTGAGCTATCTCATGGGCCTTCTACATAGTTTTAAGAGATATTTTTTATACTTGTGTTTGGATACTCTGTCCTGTCTTTCTTGCTCTATCATATAATTCCTTTCACCATCACATTTTTATTTAGCAAAAAAAAGTTAGATACATATACTGCATTATATCTCCCAAAACAAAGGGGGTGGATTTATGATTACCAAGACATAGCAAAACTATATCAGAAACTCTAGTGTATGGCTCAACATATGGAAGTATAATGGCAACACAAATTGGAGTCAGTAAGTTATTTTTAAGAAAGACACAAAGTTAGGGGGCAGAGAGATAGGGTACATCTAGGAGAAGGTAGAGAAAGGAGTTACAGGTAAATGTGATCAAAATACATTGTATGACATCCACAAAGAATTAATAAAAAATATTAAGAAAAACTAGGTCACACATTTTGCTTCCCCAAGTACTAATTAAATAAAACAAGGGTTTGGGTTTTGTTTTGTTTTGTTTCTGTTTTCTCACCAAGAACATGCACACCAAGTAAAACAACTAGTATAACATGTCAAAAACCTGTGGCCAAGAAAGAAACAGGGGTGATGTAGATGAGTCAGCAAAATGCTAAGAGCTATCATTAATCATCACAGATCTGGAAAACAATCAAGTGAGCTCTGGTGGCCTTTTCATCAGATGAAGTGAACTAGTGGGGAAGAGAGGGGAGAAAGCCAGAAGATCTTTGACTTACAGACATGATCATTCAGGTCTATACAATAATTGTGGAGAAGAATACCAAGATTGTCCACCTCAAGAAATGGTGGGCCCTGATCAGTTATTACTAGGGGCAAATTGAGCTATGATGTTAGGCACAGAATCTCAGAAAAGACAACTCAACCCAAATAAGAGTCAGGTCATCTCCGCTGAACTCTCCTGACTTCATTCTGTTCTCACTCAGGGGGAATGATTTTTTTTCTGACTTTCAAAAAAGAAAAGCAAAGAAAGAGCAAGAAAGAAATATAAACAAAAACCCAGGAAGAAAGCAAGCCTGAGCAAAAATATAATGCTAAAGAAATGTATTATTCATATATGAAGAGAGGAGGAAGATAGATGCAAATGTAAGAACCCCTAAGCCTTTTGTCAGGGACAGCGCCCTTAAGCCCTCTGCAAGGAAAATTAATTGCTCTAAATCCAGGCAACCAAAGTGAAGCGAAGTCAGAAGAAATGAGATGTATTCAAAGGAGTAGTGATGGGTGTTCCATCTGTATACCTATGAAATAATACCAATGTGTGGCCACCACAGGCGATGGTGTGAAAGTCGTCAGCCCAGACAGAGCAGGAGCAAAGCAAACACAAACTCAGCATGGCAAGCAGCAGGAAAGCCAGCTAGTTCTGTCAAACACCTAATTGTTCACAGAGCTCCCTCTTGATTTTAAAGATGAAGGGGAATCTTTGATCGAAAATTATTTCTGTGATTGAAATAAACACTTATTTAGAATTCAGCAACTCCTTTAACTCAAGTTCACTTTCTTTTCTATTAAAGTAAAGAAAAGCATTTCTGTTCACACTCACGTCCACAATATGACCCCACATTTACAAGCCTTCCCATCTAATCCTAGTGTTACCATACCTGCCTTGTAGGGATGAAAGTTTCTAAGTGACTGCTTTGACATTTCTCTTTTCAAACTTTTCTATGTTGAAGTTTTAGTCCAAAAGATACATATTTCTCATTAAATTATACTTATTTTTCTATCAAAATAAACTAAAATAACTATGCCTGAAGACTGACTATGTTTAATTCTGGGTGGTATGAACACAATTGACCATCTGCCTTTTTTGTATTTTTTTAATTTGTTAAAAATAAACTAAAAATTTTAAGATGTAAGGGGTTATACTCATCATATTGCTCCAGTCAAAAGCTAATCCCTGGAAACCTAATACAAAGCCCACAGCCATGCCTTTGTTCTCAAGTGTCTTTACACAGTTAACCAAAGACAGCAGAGTCTCTGCTGAGTCATTCATTGTCTGCAGAGCATGCATGAGACTTTCAGCTCTTAGAAACAAATAAACACCTGGCCCGGCATGAAAGCACAATGTGTGCACATCATGTAGGCGAGGATTGGAAAGCAAAGGCTTACTGTCTAAATGTCCCCATTATTTTATGGGAAAGGGGAATTAAAAGCTAAAATGAATATAAAGTGGCAAAATCTTTAAATGTTTAAAATGTAAGTAAAGGTACTTAAGAGTTTAATATAACATTTTCTATTTTGTATAATCAAGGTTATTAAATAACATTTTCTTAAATCCCCTTTATATGTGACACAAACTTTGGATTCTTTGTAACCTATGAGCTTATCTCAGAAGAAAACCACCTCTTCCTTTGAAGAGTTAGTGAAGCAACTGGTCATTAACATCTTGTTATGAGTTATCTCAGTCAAATGTTGAATCAATTCTCTTTCTCCTATCACCTCAGATCACTGATACAAAGTGTCAGTTTACCAACTTGAAAGGAAGGGAGCGTGATTCTAGGGAAGGGGTGGGTGTTAAGGACACACAGCCAGCACAGGAACAGATTTGGAGAAGGGAACAAAGGAATCAAACGTGTTTTCTACCTTCTTTAGAAATCAGTCCGGGTTTTAAATCTCACTTCATATACCGTCTAAACTTGGCTTGGAACAGACAGTCAGCATCATCTTAGGTCTTGTCCTTCAGACGGTGATGAAGATAAATGGCCTCATGCTGTACTTCACAACACTTGAGCTCTGGGAAGCTTCTTTCAGCTCATAGTGTTAGTGATTATCCACAGTTGTTAAATGCTTGTGGAATCACGCCTGACTGTATCTAATATGCTCTATACTACAGAGAAGTCAAGGAACTTCCTGGATAATAGACAGCTAGTTTTGTGGTAGAAACAATGTTTGAATCTGATCTGAGTCTGGAACCTTTGCTCTCAGGCCCTCACTGAGGTTCACCAAGTATGTTTCTGCTATTTTCCATAAATGTACCAAAATTCTTCCTGAAAATAAACTGAAATACAACTGTTCAATTTTTTTGAAAGTATATAAGTAATCCCTGCTTCAGTAAAGCTCAAGACTTGGACAGAGAGCAAATGAAATCATACAAATGTTCAATTTTTTAAAAAAGTATAAGTAATCCCTGCTTCAAGACTGTCAAGACTTGGACAGAGAGCAAATGAAATCAAAGGACAGAACCTAGGATGTCTTCCCTGGAAGAGACTTCTAACCCATTCATAGCCCCTTTCCTTCTCTACTGTCTCCAGGTAGAAAAACTGGACAAACAAGCCATTCGCTTTTGTCTCCTTCAGAGCTGCGGTAATTGGTCCTATAACCTAATTCTAGATGAGACAGAGGAAAACGTCCGCAATGAGGCTACTGAACAGACTCTCCCTTGTCTTGATTCCCTCTACCCTTCCCCTGCACGTAAAGAGGAGCATGTGGGATAATTCATTCACGCACTATTTTCTGTTCCCACTCCTGGACTATTGGGCTACTGCAGCTAATGGAAGGCCACAAGATTTGTAAGTATGCAAACCATGTTCCTAAATTATTAGCCTCCTGTACTAACACCAGTGTCTTTCTTCTCCAGACTGCTTGTTATGTAAAAAAAGTTAAATAGCCATTTGTTTTCAATAATATTTTTATTTGTTCTTTGGAAATTTCATCTATTTATACAGCATATTTTGATCATATCCATCCACCACCTCCTCCCTCCACTCGACTTCTGACCTGCCCCTCAACTACTCTTACTGTTGCTGCTATTAATATCTCTGAGCAACAGTGTGGTGGGTATTTTGTATGGTTTGATTTTTCTTCTTTTTAGTTATTCATACTTGTAACCTAATACATTCCCAACACAGAAGTTTTATCACTTAATTATGCCATGTGAAGTATGACAAAGCCAAATTTTCCTCAGGTGCCACACAAATTAAATGAAGTACATCTGAGAAACCCTAAGCTCCTTACACACCATCAACTGTATGGTAGAAAAGAGTTTTATCTAAGAGATAAATGTTTGTCATATCTGTCATCATACACACTCTAGGAGAAAATAAAACTAAATACTCATTTTCATCAAACAATCCATGTTCAAGGGCTGGGTACCTCAGGGGACAGGAGGGCTATGTACTAGAACTGAAATGTGTCCCCGATACTGCACATGTTGAAACCCTGACACCCAGATTCATGGAACACAGAGAAAGATTTGGGGAGAAGCTAGATGAGGATGAGATCCTGAAGATGGGTCCCTCCAGATGAGATGAGAGCCTGTAAAATGAGATACTAGTGGCCTCTTTCTTGTCCCCTCACCCTTATGCCTCCCACCCTTTGCCATGTGAAGACCCAGGAGAATATGGGCACCTGCCAGCCCCAAAGAACCCTAAGAACCTTAATTTTGGACTTCTTAGAATCTGCAATACGAGAAAAAAAAAGTCCTATTGTTTAAGCCGTCCAGCCTATGGTATTTTATGCAAGACAGTGGCCCAAAGTGACTGGGAATCTAGGTGATCAGCTCCTCTTGGAAATAAGCAGACAGACAAGGGGTCTGGAGAGGTGGCTTGACAATTAAGAGCACTGGTTGCTCTTCCAAAGGGTTTGGATTCAGTTCTCAGCACCTTCATTGTAGCTTACAACAATTTGTAACTCCAGTCCTGAGGATCTGACATTCTCCTCTGTGGGCACTGCACATACATGATGCATAGTCACGCAGGCTGGCAAAACATCCATACACATAAAAATAAATAAATATTCAAAAAAGAAAGAAAGAAACAGTCAGGCATGGAGGTTCAGGAATTTAATCACAGCACTAGGGAGGCAGAGGCAGGCAGATCATGTGAGTTTGGTATACATAGTGAGTTCCAGGACAGCCAGGACAACAAGTGAGAACCTGCCTGGAAAAAAGAGAAAAGAAGAAGAGAATCACATTGCTTAATGAAGTTTGTCTTCTCCCACAAGTATTTAACAAAAGATAAATCTTCTTTGTAGATTATCTACCTTCTATTTATCCTCAACCTGTAAGTGTTCCAAGACTCCAACATTGTTGGATCGGGTGGGGAAAAGGAATGCTAGTTCATTTGTTTTCCTGTCCTCCCAGCTGGAAGAGGGAGCTGGAAAACTCCCTCAGCAGTCAGTTTTCCTTGCAACTTACTATGCAGCACACAGGGATTCACACTGGGTTTGCAGAGACTCAATGTGGTTTGAAATTTGAGTTCTACCAATTTCTAACTTTGCAGTCTTGATTAGGGCACACATGGAGATCATGTGTGCTAAAAGCACATTAGCCCGTTGTTGTGTCTGGCATTATGAAATTGTTTGATAAGTATCACAATGACAACAAAGTATCAGTGAAAGAATTAATTATGAACAGCCCAGAAAACTCTCCCCAAATCTGATTAAATGTTTAGTCACCCCACCTCAGGCATTAACAAAGATGGATTTCTCTGTATCTGCTACTGCTTAGGCTAGCTTATTTCCAAAATGTCAAAGGATTAAAAAAAGAAAATTAAGCAAAGAAAATGTGCAGTTTTCTCTAAGTACTTTTCATTTAAATAAAATATCCCAAATGGGATCTAATTATTACCTACCAGAAACCTTTCAAGTTAAAAACAAATATGTTTCGAATATCTCAACAAGATATAATTGCCTAATGAGTGTGTCCTATAAACACTAATAATTATGACCTACAGTACAACTCCAAATAATACAACCTACTTTCCCCCATAACTGCACTCTCCATCTGATCAAACTATATGCTAGAAGATATTACTCAGAGCTCAGAGCTCAAATGCCAAGCTTTGTAGCAGGCCTTAACTTGCACCTGCAAAAGGATTGGTTAATGCTTCTCTTCCAGCTAAAAACTAAATCAAACATGGAGATCTGAGGATCTGAGGCCTCAGAGTTTCAATACCAAGTTTGGAGAATGAATCAGGAAGGAAAACAAAGAAGATGGAAAGAGGGGAAGAGAAAGAGGGAGAACATGGGGGAAGGGAAGGAGAGGAGAAGGGAGGAGAAGAAACAGGAAAGGAGGAAAGTGAGGGGGAAAGACAGACTAGAAAATAAAAATATATTCACCCATTTGAACTTGGATAAAGATAAAGATTACAACCATTTTATAAATAAAAATCTAAGACTTTTACAGACGAACAACTGAGGTTTAGAATTAAAAGGAAAGGGAAGTTCAGAGGCCTCCAAAGACGGAAACCTAGACAGAAAATCCTAGCAATCTAAGATTTCACATTCCTGCTCTTAGGCGCAAAATCAAGTTTGAATGGTAAATGATGGACCAGTACCAGGAGGCAGCTGTGACCTAAACCTAAGCTACAGAACTTTTCACATACCTGTTCTGTGGATGATGCAACGTAGGATTGCGGAACTAGATTGCTACAGTGGCTACACCCCCTCTTTTCACTGTGGAAGAATTAATTTCAGTTACAATGGAAAGTCACAACTGAAATATTAGAGATGGCACACCCTAAGCCATACAAAGAGATTTAGAGAGCAACAAATCCAAAGGACAGAAGCTTGCTACTATAAAACAAAAAACTGAAATAATTTAAATTCTTAAGAAATTTGTTTGAGATTACTTCAGATCTATACAATGCTAATTAGCCTCTCTGAAGTAAGATAATACATTTTAAGAAGTTGGGAGTAAATAAATGATACCTCTTTCCTTCTTTTACATGCCTTTGGAAATAGTACTGTTCAAGTCTTACTTGTATTCTGATTTGTGACAAGTTTAATTATTGTGCTATGCTCTCTCATGTGACAAAGACCACATTTACTAAAATTTCATCAATGTTATTTTCTTAATATTAATAGATACAGACTTCTTCTTAACCTCAAGAGTGTCATGTTTTGAGCTTCTTGGAGAATAAAATTGAAATCTACCTTCTTCAAAATAAGTAACAAATTTCACAATTTAAGTATTTGCAAAAAAGCTTGCATTTCAACTTAATTTTATATTTTTATGTGACTTAGTTTTTAAAAATAGATCAACTTTAATCCATGGGGGAAACTGTTGGTTTAATTGGTACCTGTTTTAAACATAGAATCATCACTGAGTAATAAAATTCCATACCAACAAGTATATTAACTCTAAAAAAAATCTACACTAGAAGCCATATTCAGATCTGACTTAAATAAAATCAGAAAAGAGTCGAGATGACCAGAAAGATCCAAAAATTGGTTTGGGTTTGCCCCCATCATCTGAACACAGTCTCTTCATGAAATACAAATAGCAAAACTTATTAAAAAGCTAGTTGGTCCAAAGAGACAACTTCTTTTTGAATGCTGGACTTGAAAGCCTTATGGGACACACCACATATGCATTTTAAAAGTTTATGTGGGAGGTAAAGATTTCCTTGGACATGTCAGTTTTGTCAAAAATGCAGATAAAGTATTCCTGGTGCCAAAAAAAAGGTATCAAATTCATTTCCACCCACAAAAAATTTGGATTTCATCCTTGCTTTATCAAAAACAGAGACTTCTGTGGAAGGAGGAATGCTCAAATTGGTTAGCCCACCAAAATGCTAAAACAAAATACAAAGTTACCATACTTTATTTGAGCTGATTTTTATAGGAACCGTATGGATGACTTTCACTCTCTAGAAAGTGGTTTTTTCTTGAACACACATCAGAACCATTCATCATAACATAATTGCAAGCTGTCAGTCAGGGCCGCACCCTTAGCTTGTGGCAAACGGCCAACACATCTGTCAGAAGCACGAATAAGCTTCCGTGTGTCACTGTAATCCTTTACAAAGGAAACAAGCCCAGTCACCGATTTTACATTCTCCAAATGAAACAATGACTCGCTTAAAACCACAAATGAAATTGTCCTCTTTCTCGATAGACCCTGAGCTACTTTCTCACCAAGTTACTGACTGCACTGGTACCTCAAGGGAATCACAGATCTATTCTACAAGAATTCTTTATGTATTTGGATATGCTTGTCTAAAAACAAAAAGATGTGCACATTTCATCTGGCTATATGTATGAAGATTCAAATGTCCTGTTCTTAACCAGCTAGAAGACTGACTCTGTTAGTATTCATTTTAATAAGTTCCTTTTCCTTAATCATCATTCTCTGGTTCAACGGCAATTCAGGGAGAGAAATCAAACCTGTTTCAGAAAGAACAAAATTCGTTCTGGAATTACAGTACTTAGTTCAATTATAATTTATTTGAATCATCCTTATAGTCTGAAAAATCAGCTTCTGGAGAGTAGCAGAGAGAAACGAGTATAAGATTCCTTATAGCCACCATCAAACAGAGTTAAGTGATGGCTCTTTTTATTCATTCCGAAGAAGTTCCAGTATCAGAGACATAAATGCTGTAATGAGACTACAGAACAAACTGACGGATAACGAATGGGATCTGAGGTATCAAATGTTTGTGAGACCTAACTTTTTCCTTTGGTTTTGTTTATGTACATATATAAGCAAAAGGGAAGGGGAGGGGAGGGGCAGGAGGAGGAGGAGGGGATGGAAGGAGTGGAGGGAGAGGGAGAAGGAGGATTGCCACATCCCACTGCTGCTTTTCTGAATCTCTCTCTCTCTCTCTCTCTCTCTCTCTCTCTCTCTCTCTCTCGCTCGCTCGCTCGCTCGCTCTCGCTCTCGCTCTCACTCTCGCTCTCGCTCTTTCTCTTCCCCCTCCCACATAACTGCTACATCAAAAAGGCTTTTTATATTTATTATTTGAATGAGATATGTGAGCTACTGTATCAAAGAAACAAGGATCTTCTACCTGTGATACAGAAATTCTCAAACACCCACATTTATCAATACAAATATACATAGTTTGCCTAGTAGGTTTCTCCAGTGATACTATTTGACCAGAATTATATGGACAAAATCTCTAAATACAGTAAAACAAAGATCTAAATATAGTATATTATTGATGGTTCTCAGCCATCAATAACGTACCCATTTTTACTAGATGTTTTGATGTCTATACCAAACACAGACTCCATGTTAATATCTATAATAAAGAATTTAGGTTATGAAGACACTCAGCTGCAATCTCAAGTTCAAGGTTGGACTGGAATACATAGTGAATTCCATCCAGCCTGGCTTACAGAAAGAGACTCTTAAAGCAATAACAGCAACAAAAGTATAAACAATACATAATTCAAATTTCAGAATATGACACTATTAAACTTTGTTTACTGGTACTTAGATGTATCAATTACATGATAATAATATCCCAATATTACAAAAGATTCAGAGGTTAAGCAGCTTTCTCAAGTACACAACATATATTAACTTCCACATACAGCTTGTCCATATCTCATATATAAACTTCCATTCATATCAGTGTTTATATATTTACTCATAAAACACATATGTACCTCCATATTGAAAATGAAACTATTGATTTTGAGAATGCTGGACATATAATAATGCACAATGATTGCAAAAACATAATTTAAGTTGCTGTATCTCACAATTCATCTAATACTTTAGCTGCAATATGCCAGTAGATTTCTTTCACAATAAAATACAGGCACGAAGTACAAAACTTCTCATATCCACCTCTTACATAGGGCTGAGGAGACAACTCGTATCTCACTGGATTTCCTAAGAGGACCGTAGAGCACTGGTGCAGGTCTTCACTAGAAGAAAGGACGGCTGGCTGCGTGGGCTTTCCTTGTTTTCAATAAACTGGTAGAATTCTAGAATAACCGCCAAGTTTGTTTGAATACATTTACAAGCTTAAGTGTAAGGAAATCACCAGTGGAGTGGCTGCTGAACCAGGGTTGGTAGAGATTTTCAGGCATATAGCAGCTAGCTCTAAAAGACTGGCTGACTACCCCTACTTTTTGATGCTCTTATTTTAAGTTGGCTCCCTCCCAAAAGGTTAGTTTCTCAGGACACAAACCACCTGTTATTATATTAACACAAAATCTTCCTTTTGTTAAATTCAACACCAGTACAATCATTTCCTTAGAGACTGCTCTTGATCAATCGCTTTCCACAATGAAATTTTAAGAAGAAAGTCAAGGCAGCAATGCAAACCACCCAAAACCCAACCAATGCTAATTAGTGTTTGTGGTTAAAATATTATGGAGCATAGATTGCCTCAAAAATAATTATAACAGTTATTTGCTTTAGTATAAAATCCAATTCAGAAAATAATGTGTATAATTACTCCAATTTCCTGACATAAAGTCCAAAATTAAATATGTAAAGGATTTTAGCTAAGACTACCACACACTTGCTTTCCTTTTTAAGAAAACAGCTGGAAAAGTATATTTCAGTAATAAGAATTTTTGACTTTGTGCAGTTTTTGCAAGTCTATTTTTAATTTTAAAGATATAATTTATTATTGTTAAAACATTAATTTTTATTTTACCTATTCTAAAAATGTAAATTTTGAGTGTATTTATAGAAAGTATAAGGTAAATAGGATATGCCAATATATATATATACACCTAAGAAATTATACATTTAATAATTAATTTCTACTCTGTCAGATATGAAAATTTATTAAAATTAATATTTTCAATATTTAAAATCTGATTATTTATGTGTGTATGTGTGTGATATATTCTGGCACATATCAAATGTAATTCTATAAATTATGACAGAATTAGTAGGGCATGCTGTTCTAAGTCTATAATCCTAATATTTAGAAGGCTGAGACAGGAGGAATCTGAGCTACATAGCAAGTTATGTCTATCCTGGGCTACAAATTAAGACTTTGTCTCAAAAATAAATAAATAAAAATAAACAAAACAAACAACAAGGTAGAATTAAAATGTATTTAATGTTTCCATACAAAAATGAGAACCTGGGAAAAAAAAGACAAAGAGGAGCTACACACACACACACAGAGGCCTGAATGGCCACTTGAGTTTGAAGTCAAAATAGGCAGTAGGTAATTAGAATAGAATCAATACAAGTAATGGGCAATGTTATTATGTTTAAACAATTGCAAATAAGAAAATATGCCAAGTTTTAAAAGTAAGTTGAATTCAAAATTTTAAAACAGAAATATAACACCAAAGTCATTGCATGAGATCCTTAAGGTGTTTGCCAACAAGAACGAATAGGTTTCTATATGAAATAGAAATGTTCAAAATATGCTTAAAAAAACAATTGTCACAGTGTATTTGAAGAGAGTTTAGCAGTGAATTGTTATCTTTAACCATAACTTATGAAGAAGAACAGAAACATGCATACACACCAGCATGGAACCTTTCTGAAAACACAAAAACTGATTGGATTTGTTTTGATTTTATTTCCATTGAAACTAATAAAACTTGCTGAAAATCTTTGAAAATTTTGGCTATATTGTGATTGCATACTATGCAACAGGACATCAGTCTCTCAAATAAATGGCAAGAAACTATAAAGAAACAAATAAATGGAATTAAACCACAAAGGAACCTACAACAAAAATGACTGTATTTGCCTAAAGGTTCTTGTTTTTCAAAAAGGAAACACAACTCAACGGTAACGTTCAGAATCTCCATTTTTTTTTAGACAAAATCCCCTAGCTGACAGAATGGGAAAAGATCTTCACCAATCCCACATCAGACAGAGGACTGATCTCCAAAATAAACAAAGAACTCAAGAAATTGGTCATCAGAAGAACAAACAATCCAGTTAAAAAATGGAGTACAGACCTACACAGAGAACTCTCAATGGAGGAATTTAAAATGGCTGAAAGATAGTTGAGTAAATGCTTAACATCCTCAGCCATCAGAGAAATGCAAATCAAAACAACTCTGAGATTCCATCT
>LOJH01003068.1:0-40228 GCA_001685095.1 Ellobius talpinus | reverse complement strand
GTCCTTGCACCTAGGAGAGAAACACACAAAAGAAGCTCCGTCCGTCCGCTGGTGCCTCTCCGGGAGGCGTGGAGCCCGAGGCGGGAGCAAAGATCAGGGACCCCGAGGGCGGGGTTTCACCCTCGGCCCACACCCCCAGCCTGGGTTTTGGAGTCACCTTCCACAGAATGACTGAGGGCTTCAGATCAAAACCTCAGTCGGAAAGACACTTCAGGAACAAGGTTTTGGGGTTTCCGTGGAACCCAATACATCTGTATTCTCAGGTGAGACTTGTGGACACTCAGTCCCAGGACCCTGAGTCTCCTGAGCCTAGGCAGTTTTGACTCTCCCCAAGGCGACCAACAAAGTTGGTTAATCTGCTCCCCATCCAAAGGGAACTCCAGTGGGAAATTTAGTCACGCAGTCAATAACCTTGGTTCCCACAGTCTAATCTCTGCTTCGTTCCCTGAGATACATCAGAAGCCACCTCCCTGCAACTATCTTCCATTTGACACAACATGCAGTCAGGAAAGGAGTCTTTCATATAGATCACATTTGGGACCTTCAAAGATAAAGGGACATCCAAGCTCAGAGAATTGACTTTGTTTTGTGTGTGCATATAAACTGGAAACTTTACAAGAGAACAGCAGGAGAAAAATAAACTGATGCAGCAAAGAACATAGTGGAGTTCACTTCGCCCTCAGATCTAAGTCTCGCTCGCGCGTTGCTGTAAGTCTTCTGGACCCTTAGGTGACCCTGAGGCTGGCACTCAGAGGTCCTTCAGACTTTTTAGGGAATCTTTCTGGCCTGGAGCAAGCGGAGGCTGCACTGGCAACTGTCACAAGAGCACACAATGGCCACCAGGTGCTCTTCCTTCCCATCCCTAGGAAGCTTCTTTCAAACCACTATGCATAGGATAAATTCCCTTAACACAGCCCTCCTGGCTCATACCACCCGTCACACCATCCAGCACACCTCTGCCACTTCTGTTCCTTGCTGTAATTTAGGTGGCCCCACAACCTACTCTGCAAAACTCATTCCCTGGCAGGGTTTGCTCCACACCCCTCAATGGCAGGTGGAAGATCAAAATACTAATCTCGCCAGTACAGCATTCTGGATATAGCAAAGCAGAAATTCCAACTGGAGTACCCCCCAAGCACCTCTCTGAGCTTGCCCAACATCTTATTTCCCTTAGTGGCCTCAAGTCTTCTGGCGTTCGCCTTGCCACTCATATCAGCTGTTGGCTCCTTCAGTGTCATTTGTTCTTCCTCACCTTGTTTGGTTCAGGGCTTCAGTTGTGCCTTTCACGTCTTCAAGAACGAGTCTGGTCAGATCCCTTAACTAATGCTTACCTGGTGCTTCCTCCTCACTTCTGTGGCTTATAGCTTAACAGAGACCCTTCAGTGAGTGGCAGATCCAAGATGTTGGCTGCAGAATGCAGGCCTCTGGCTTGACACCCTTCCAAATGGCATGTGATGTGAATCAGTGTTTCTAGTACTCTCCCCAAATACCCCTGCCCTTGGGAGGCTTGGGGTAAGGATAGCTCATCAGTGCCTGCATGGAAAGGCGTGTCCTGTTGGCTGGAACAGAGCTCTATATGATGACCTTTTACCTGGAGAAGTGATTAATGCTGTTTAAGAGGGGATTGGGGAGTGTGAAGGCAGAAAGTCAGCATTGAAAGGTTTCTGGAATTCAATCTCAAATGAATATATACAATAAATATAAATGAGACAGACTGGAGATGTAGCTCAATGGTAAGTTCTCATGTATCATGTTACAGCCATGTTCAACCCCAGTTCTCCTCCTCACCTCTGTCTCTGAAAGGAACAGAAGTGGATGTGGAACCTTGGCGGAATGAGTTTTGACTCTGCATGAGGATGAAGTGGTAACAATCCATACTAAGGACCAGAACCTGAGCAGAACAACTGGAGGAACCCCAACAGCTCAATACTGCAAGGACTCTAGATTCCAATTTCAAGACAGACCCCTGATGGCAATCAAGGCAGTCTGTGGTGGTAAGTCAACCCACTAAAGAGCCCCAGGATGGACAGGTGCATGCCTATCAGTTTAGCACTCTAAGTACTTGGAAGGCAGAGGCAGAAGAATCAACACTAGCCTAGGCTAAAAAACAAGACCTTGTCTCAAAAAAGGACACACACACACAGCACCAGAGCTGTGTATGGTGCCCCAGGCCTGTAGTCCAGCACTTGGGAGGCCTGAAGCCAGCCTGGACTGGAGTATGATACCATCTCAACCCATCCTTTGAAAATAAGCCTGCCAGGTTAGGCCCAGTGGAGCACACCTTTAATCCTAGTTTCAAGAGGCAGAGATAGGTGAATCTCTGTTGAGTTCCAGGCAAGCTAGGGCTAAAGAAAGGCCCTGTCAATATATCAAAAAACTAATCTGCTAGAACAGAACCATCACCTAGCACAGTTAACCTGTCATTGTGAATCTCATTGAAATTGAATTTTGCAATCTGGAGGTTATTGCTTGCCTGACTTGTTAAAACTGGTCTATGGGTAATGGGACAAGCCTTTTTCATAAACTTTTCAAATTTTATTAAATGTAAATTGGTGTGAAGGTATTACATCCCCTGGAACTGGGGTTACAACTGGGTTGTAAGCTGCCATGTGGGTGCTGGGAATTGAACCTGGGTCTTCTGGAAGAAGAGGCAATGACCTCAACTGCTGACCCATCTCTCCAGCCCCTAAACTTTGATTTTAAAGAATCTGATTCAGATTCAAACTCAAACTGCAACTTTTGATGTTGATTATTCTTTTTCTAAAGACCCCATCCCCTAACTCTCAAAAATCCTGGCAGAGTAAGATGTCAAAGAGGCAGATTTACCTGCCAGCAGGCCCAAAGCTGGGATGCTTCCTTGCCCCTTATTTTCAAGCTAAAATCTCTCAAAACCATAGCTTAATTTGAAACCCCAATTTTGGTACTTTATCAGACTGTTTTTGGTTGGTTTGTTTAACAGGATTTCTGTGTAGACCAGTCTGGCCTTGAACTGAGATCTGCTTTCCTCTGCTGGGATTTGAACCATCACCACACAGCTCAAAGGCTGGTCTTAAAGGAGCCAGCAAATATGTTCAAGATCAAGACTGTACTATTAGGACAGAGCATCCCTTATTCCCAAAGGCAGAATATAAGCTCAATCCATGCAGGACCAAATGGTAATTCTCCAATATCCTACTCCTATACTTTCAAGCCAAAGACACCAAAGGCTCTGTCAAATCAATCAGAGGAATAAGATGCAAAGGGAGGAGCTCGAGAGATAGCTCAGCTGTTAAGAGCATTCACTACTCTTTGCAGAGGACGTTTGGTTCTTAGCAGCTATAGCAGGCAGCTTACAACCACCTCTAACTCCAGCTCCAGAGGACCTGATGCCCTCTTCTGGCCTAATGTGTATAAATCTACACATAGTCAGACACATATATACACATACAGTTTAGAATAAAATCTTAGCTGGGTGTGGTAGAGCATACCTTTATACCAGTACTTGGGAGGTAGAGGCAGGAGAATCTTTGAGTTCAAGGCCAGCAGCACCTGAGGCTGGCTGGGAATTACAGTGACTGTACAATGAAGACAGGAAAGGCAGCCCAAGCGGCCTCAAGGCTGCCTCATTGCTATCAGAAAAAAAACAAAATCTTCCATGCTTCCAGAATTTCACTCTATCATCCTTGGAATCCCACCCAAACCAATCATGAACAAAGAAGGGGTACAGACATTACTATTCGAGAAGCAAGATCTATGTATGACTGCAGCTACCACACAGAAAATGCCACTTGGGTCTGCAGGCAATGCAGAGTACACCTGGGATGCTGCACAGCTGGGCAGAGGGAGAAAAGCAGAAACAAACGCATCTTTCTTTTTAGAGTCTACTTTATTTGGTAAAATTCAGAAACTAACAACCAATTCACAGCCCCCTACCTCCTTCTCTGTGAAGAAGGGAGTTCCCCGAGACAAAAGGGCTGTGGCTTGGGAATTATCCACCATCCCAGGTTTCCACTCAGGCAGCCCATGGCCTGATAGGCCTTCAGGCTGATGTTCTCAGAGGCAAAAGAGAAGAAAGCAAAAGGAAGCTCTCACTTCAACACGATGAAACCCTCTTGACCCTCTTCCCCCTACCTCAACCTCCCCACACCCACAACCTACGTTAAGACAGTAGAGGACGAAGCATGAGTGTGGGTATCACACACATACGTGCACAGAGCTGCTTCTTGGCCAAAGAGCGGCAAAAGTCCTCCCTAGAAGGAGCCAACTGGCAACACCACTCAAGGATTGGTGGTCCAAGGTGATGGCTTATAAAAATCCAGGGAGAAAATATTCCACTTTCAGCCCATTCCTAGGTCTCTAGTGAACTGGTTTTAGTTATAAAAAGCCCTGTTTCCACACAGGTCAGCTGTGGCTCTAGGGGCAGGCAGCTCAGCGAAGTCTCCCATGCCAAGAAAACAAGAGTGGGAAAGGGAGGGAAGGAAGGAGGGCAGTGCCTTTAGGGAGGGTCAGGAAAAGAGCCCATCTATCCTTGGCTAATGGATCCGAGTTAGCTCCTCCACGACTTTGATGAGGTCATCTGCAGTTGCTTCCCGCTTCATACCACTGCCATCATCATACTGAAACGAGACAGGAAGAAAGGCCATGTAGACAAGACAGCACGCTCATCTCAGTAGGCTGAGAGATGCCCACTGGCCACCATTGCTGCAGCAAGAAAAAAGGTTTCACCAAAAACCTGGCCCTAGTCCTTAGGGATCTGGTCAGTCAAGCTGGCTGAGTCCTCCACTACTCAATATTCCCTCCCAGGAGCACCCTCCTCAGTGAGCCCTCCTGAACTCCACAACTGGTAAAGCTTAGTTCCTGTAGGAACCTAACTCCACCTTCTACCTTCTGGTCTTGCTAGAGAGCCCAGGCCTCTTGCTAAAGTGGTGGGGCTAACTCAGGAAGAGTTCCCAACACACAGCTCATTAGCCTCAACTATACCACCTTTCCCTTTGATTCCTCTTTAGGAAAGCATTATGGAGGGCCACAAAGGGCTACTGGCCCCGTGAATTCTAGGAGAAAAACCTGGAGTAATCAAGTATCCAGGAACGACACCTGTTTACAAGGCCTAGCATGAACATAGCACAGCTCACCTGAAGGTTTGCCACAACCTCCTGCATCTTGGGGCGGCTGATATCTAGGAAACTCTCAATCAGGTCACCATCGATGAAGCCTGTGGCTGGTTCTGTCTTCCGCTCAGTGTGAAAAGATCTCCAGGTGGACAGGTGAGTTAAAGAATGTAGCTTATCTGCAAATACCCCTGCTCTCACTCATTGCCTCTGAGCAAGAGGGAGTCAGAAGTGGAATAGGAAACACTCTGTTTCTACTAAAACTATACTGCTTTTGGACAGTTTTGGAATGGAAAAAAATGTAAAAATTATTGCTAAATCCATTTAGGGTTACCTTAAAAAAGTTATGGCAAAGCCCAGACAAATATGGATGGTCTCAAAAAAGTGTTGCACGTGAATTTGATGTCCACATCACCCAACCTAGTCTAACCTCAAGATCCTTGAATAAACTAATACTTAGGAAGAGAACAGGTTATCTGAATGTGAGCAAAACACCAAGACAGTACCCTCCCTGAGTCAGCCACATAGGCAGAAGCTTTTCCATGCCTTGCCTGGGAGGACCTAAACTGCTCCTGCATAGGAAGGAATTCTGGTGTCCCTAGATGGCTGATCCTTTAGTTTCTGGAGTTTCAGTTTCTTTACTCTCCCCTGTTCTTCTGATCCCTCAAAAGATGTGCTCCTATAGTGATCCGTAAGGTAGACCTTGTAGAGGAACTCAACATAACTGTATATTCCAAGATGAACCATCACAGCTTAGTGTGATTCACTGTGGGGATCCATTATACCACCACCACCTTTACTATTGTGTGCGCCTAAAAATTTTTAAACACAAAAACTACAAAGACAGGCTGAAGAGACAGTTTAGTCAGTAAGGTGCTCGCTGCACAAACATGAGGACCTCGACTTGACACCTAGTAAAAAGCTGCACATGGGGAACATGCTTATAATCCCAGCATTGGGGAAGCAAAGACAGGAGGGCCGCTGGGGCTCACTGCCTAACCAGTCTATCCTACACAGTGAGCTCCAGAGTTCAGTAAGAGACAATGTCCCCAAAACCATGGTAGAAACCTCCCTATGCATACATAACGTTAAAAACAAAAACAACCCTGTTCTGTGCAAAAAACCTAGTAAAACATTTCCGGAAACAGCTATGATAAACTCAGCTCTCTGCATGTGCTAGAATGTGCTTCCCAGCAGACAATTTTCTGGGCAGGAAGGATATAAGGAGTGTTCGATCTTGCCCACACTTTTGATGACCTTATTGAGTCGGTTCTGCATGTCCAACAGGAGGTTATACCAGCTCTCTGACAGTGAGGTCACCAGCCCTGAGCAAAGAAGGGGGCAGTGAGGTATAGAGCACTTCAGAGCCTAGACAAACCAGGGACAAGCTTGCTACAGCTGAGTGTGCCCTACAGAAATGACCTTACCTATCATGCCGTTGACTGTGCCAAAGAGCACCGAGCCCTGTGTAGGGGTAGAAGTCTCGCCCAGATTCTGCATAACTAGGGAGCCATGGCAGAACACATTGACAAACTCGCCCAGGTGGAAGAGACCAACCTCCTGTAGGTGCTGCCGCTCCTCATCAGTGGTGGCAGCACTGAAAGACATGAGATGTCACTTTCTGGACCCATCTCCCTAAGGATGCCTCAACACAGGACCATGTTTGACAAGACACTATGTACTGAATATCCTTGGAAAACCATTTGGAGGGCAGTCTACAAAGCCTTTGAGTCTTAGAAAGGAAATTCTAATTATCAAGGGTCACACTTAAGCCCCATATAGCACCCAACTTGCTCAGCCCAACAGACCCAGAGGCCCAATCCTAACCATGTTCCTGCAAAGGCCACGCACCTGTCCTTCTGACACACAAACAAGTTAAAGGCATTTTCAGCTCCCAGAAAATTGTCATCATCCAAGATTTCCACTGCACTCATCCAGTTGGGATTAAAATCTCGGGCAATCTGAAAATAAACAGGAACAGTAAGTATAGTCTCCAGTGTGCATGGAACCCAGTTCTGAGATTCATCAAGCTTTTGGTCAGAAGCCAAGGCCTACCTGCAGAAGGTCCAGCCCTGTGTTTAATGACGACCACCTTAGAGATTACCTCTCAATCCTATCCCCCTACCCTCCTCCCCCACCCTAAAGCTGGCCAACACAGGCCATTGGTTATAATTTCCCAAAGATGGAGCCTATTTGATTTCAGATCAGCAAGGTGGGGGAAGGATACTGAATGTGGTTGAGGGAGGACCTTCATCACTGGACTTGGCCATGCTTTGCCACTCAACACAGGCAAGGAGTCATTGTATGCAAGAAGTCTGAGCTCAAGTCCTACACTACCTCTTCAAAGTTTCCTTCCATGGGCTTGTAGGCAAGTAGCAGCACTGAGCGCATGAGGTCGCCCACCAGGATGAAGTCACCCTTGGTCTTCAGGTAGAGGGCCATGATGTTGTTGTAGTGATTACACTCAGTGCGGAGCTCCTTTTCTGTGGTCCACTCATAGAGCCGCACCTGGGAAGGCACAAGGTATAAGCCTGGGAGCCCAGCCCTGACTCAATCATCCACTCCCTACAGAGCAGGGTAGGTTGGAAAACAGTCTATGTGGTTTATGAGTGAACAGTTATTTCAGTACACATACTGCTGAAATAGGAAAACTGAGTGTAAAAAAATTATGAATAGGATTTTTTTTAACATAAAAGGAGTCTAAGTAAAGGAGATAATTGTGTAAATTTAACACTGTAAATACCCTTTTTTGGTTAAAACTGGTAACTAAGCTGTAGAAATATCCCTTTAAAAAAATCCACCTACACAATCTCCTAATCAGAAAGGATATTACCTATCTGAACCCTTTTGAAACTTGTTTATTCCTGAAACTTTTTGTATGAACCCAATGAGCAGAACAAACAATGGGAAAAGCCAACAAGAAACACTAGTGATAGAGGACTCTGAAGAACAGATTCTATGGCTACTTCCAGCTGCCCCAAGGCGGTTTAAAACAACAACAACAACAACAAAAAAAAAACCCTATCTCTCTTTTCCGCTACAATCCTTTAATTTCAACCTCTTTCCCAAAAGAACGAAGGTGCTTCATAACCAGTATTCTGCATGGCCCAGGGCTCCACAAGGTTAGCTTATCTGAGCTGACAGGCCTCCCTGGTAGATCCTTCATGGCACAGATAATCTCACCACAGCTTCTACACATCTATAAACTCCTGGACAAAATGTATTAAGCCATGATCACTTAAGTATTTTTCCCCCCAAAGAGTCCTACCCTCCCAGGTTTGCACTCTTAAGAATCTTTAGGAAGAAATGCAATGACTAATAAACCTCATAAGCAAGGTCACTAACCACATTCCCTTCACCTCACTCTAACTGAAATTTGGCCCTCTTTCTTCATTCATTAGCAATGAAGAAAGGCCATCTTCCATGCTGTCCCCCCCAGCAGCTCTTTCAGATGTGCGCCCCGTGCTGAAGTTCACCTCCTCTGGCATACTTTGAAATAGTTGTCTCTTGCCCAATCCCTACAACAGGGCTATAATCCTTGGTGACTTTACTGTTCACAGAAAAGGTCCATTCACTATAACCACCAAGGTAAACATCTTTCCTAATTATATACTAGTATTTAAAAGACACTGGGAACAATATCGGTTGGTTCATTCTGTTTAAATGTAACATTCTTTTGATATAGTATACCTCACCACAGAGGCCACAGCCCTTACCCTTTGCTTAATCTCTATAGCACTCAGGATCTAATAAAAAACATGGGGATTCCTATAGTGGTGCATGCTTTTAACCCAAGCACTCCAGAGAAGGTAGGCAGATCTCTGTGAGCTCAAGGCCAGCCTGATCTACAAAGTGAGTTCCAGAATAGCCTGAGCTACATAGAGAGACCCTGTTTCAAAAAATCAAATCCAAAACCAAACCAAACCATGGGGGTTCTAATGACCAAGACCATCCAAAGCCCAGATCAACTCAGTGGCCCAATTTCCAGCTCAGAATCCATTCTCTATTCCCACTCTTCTGTTATCTCTAAAACACACATGCAACTCCTAACAGTATTAAGGGAGAGACAAGTGTGGAACCTGAAGCACAAGACCACATGCCAGGAACCTCACCGTGCTGTTGATGCTGGCAAGCAGCTTCCCATTAAACTCCACCATAGAGTACACAGCCCCTTTCACTTCCTTTTCAGCCACAGTCTGTAGTTTTCCTGGGGGACAGGAGAGATACTCTTTAGTCTCTTTTATAAGCTCACATTTCACCAAGTCAAGAGCATCCCCTGGTTGCCTATCTGGCTTAAATTTGCCTGCAACCTCTCTCAATAGAAAAACCAATAGAGTCAGCATATGAAGCACAGCTTGAAGCACAAGTCCCTAGACAATGGAAGTGACCCCAGTTGGTACCAAGATCTGCTTCCCTCTCCAAGTCATTCTGTTTAGGCTCTGAGATCTTAAGAAGCTACCTGCTTTCCCAGAATTTCATATCCCTCATAATCAGGACACTGCCCACCACTTACCATCTGAATACTGGAACACCACAATACGACCCTGCTTAGGCTCCGCCTCTTCAGGATATACCATGGCTGTACCCACAATGAAGTATGTGTTGGGGTCTTTGCCCAACTTGCAGGAGACCAGGCTGAGGGCATACTCGTTTTGTAGAAACTGATGAGCATGAAGCACTAGGAGAGGAGAGGTGCCTGTTTAATGACACTTACCTCCATTCCCCCTCACAATTACATGCTTCTGTGAGGCTATGGTAGTATAAGAACATGTGTCACGTGCTGCCCCTGCCTCTTCAGACTGTCCATTCCCACTAGCCTATGCCAATGACAGAATGTCCAATGCTTCAGATTTGGAGCAACTGATGGGTGTCAGTGATATTTTCTCTGCCCCACCCCCAATCTTGCTTAGCCTCTTAGAAAAGTCTACCACCCTGTCAGGATCCAGAAACATTCTAGAGCCCAGAATAGGCTAGTTTATAGAGAGGATGTAGGTGAAAAGGACAGAAAAGCTCATCTGCACCTTCAAAAGTGTGCTGGTCAATGATGAGGAGGTTGTGCACCTCCACCTCTTCTCCGAACGAAGTCTCATGAGGAGCAGTACTGCTAGAGAATAGCTTGCTGGAGCTGACGCTGCTGGACAGGGCCTGCCGACAGAGAAAATTCATGCCATCCCTCTTAAAGCAGAACAGGGGTTGGAGGTGCACAAGGCGGAGCGTGAACTAGAAGGCTGATGCCAGCAAAGCAGCAGAGCCTGATGAACAGAGTGTTTCAGAGAGTAAGCTGGGGACCTGAAGGTAAAGAGCCAGATCACACATGCAAATGACATGTTGGCCCAAAATCGAAGGATCATGGAAGACAATTCAATAGCAATGTTGCAAGTCAATCATGCAAAACAAAAAAGATGAACTCAAGCAACCTACAAAGCGATGGACTCCATCATCAACAGGAAAAGTCACTTCAAATAAAAATGGTGAAGAGGCTGATGAGATGACTCAGCAGTTAGGAGTACTTGTTGCTCTTATAGAGAACCCAGCACCCACATAGTGGCTCTACAACTTAAGTCCCAGGGGATATGACATGTCCTTTCCAGCCTCCTCAGGCACCAGGCACATACACGATATACACACCTGTGTTCACACAAACTCTCATATAAATGGAGAGAAGATCTTTGTACTCTGAATTAAGAGAGGTAATCCTATCAGATGCACAGAGAGTAAGCAGGGAGAACATATGGGAGAAAGTGATCCACCCCTATCTCCATGGAATTATCTTAACGTTACTTTATTATAAGCCTTGTTTCACAGACCAAAANAAAAAAAAAAAACCGAGGGTTAGTTTTGCCCAACTAAGGTCAAACGACTAGCAATAAACCTCAAAACCAATTCTACTGGGTTTACATTACCATACTATTGTCTGTTATACCACTCTATCCTAAACCACACACATTGCACAGAGCATTCAAACTGATAAAAGGATTCTAAGTTTCTAAGGTTACCAAATAAAAGCTGCCAAATTTGGGATGAGAGTTCTTTCTGTGTATGTAGTGTTGGGCATCAAAGCCAGTGTCCGTACATGTAGTCAAATATTTTACCACTGAGTTACAGGACCATCTCTCTACGTAGTTTTATTGCAACCCAGCTAAACACATTGTCTTTGAGGCTATAATGGCAAAGGTGGGTAGTTGGGACAGACTCCATACATTCTGCAAAGCCAGATTATTTCCTAGCTCACCCTTTGCAGAAAGGTTGCCCATTCCTACTGCCATCCTTCTTTGCCCACTGTCCTCACCTGGGTGCTGGCACTGGGCCTCAAAGCAGTTGTGCCTCCACTAGTGTCTTGGACTTCAATGCGGCTGGAAAGGACCCCAAAGCACTGAGACACTTCCTGATAGCAAATCTTCCTGCAAAACAAGTGTGGGGCAACAGCGCCACTCAGAAAAGTCTGAGACACTATCTACCTGCTCCCTCTGCATCTCCCCTGGTCTACACTCACCTGGGAGATTCGTAGAGGGGAACTGTGCGAATGTGGAGTTTCTGGATCTCATCGATGGTGCCAATGGTGAGAGTGCTGTTATTGGCCAGTGCCAGACTAGAAAGAAGGCTTTCAGTTTAGAGTGACTTCACAAGAAAAGACTTTCCCAAGACAGAACTACACCAGCTTAACCCTAAAACTCATACCACTTCACCTGGGAAGAGCTAATTCCGATACCTGGTTCACCAATGAGGTAAGTCTTCCATAACTGGTCTGAGTGGATGTAACAGCTTTGGCTAAGGTTCAGCCAAGGTTGTGAATCAAGAGTTCTAGGTAGCAAAGTGAATTTCACATACCAAGGACTCACTGGCTGGCCCAACCCTCAGTATTTTTAGCAGTTCATTTCTATTAAGAACCATTCCCCATGGCTGCTGAGTGGAACTAGGGAAGTACATAGGGATGTACTTTAGGGATGATCACTAAATCTAATCTTAAATTAAAATGGTTCTAAATTAAAATGCCAGGTGTGTGGTGGCATACACCTTTAATCCTAGCATTTAGATGGCAGAGGCAGGTGGATCTCTGAGTTCCCTGCCAGCCAGGGTTATAGAGTGAAACTTTGTCATTTCCTATGGTCTCCCCTAAAAAAGACCCTGTCTGAAACTTAATAATATAAATCACCTGAAATTAGTCCAAATTCTTAGACTATAGAGATTATAAAGCCTAACACCTCAGAATCTGAGGTCTCAAAAAAATCTCTATGCTGTTCTTTTCAGGATTATACTACCCATTATACTACCTCACTCATATACTTACTTTGCCAAAGCTTGCAGATGTTTCTAATAAAAATCCCCATCCCATATTTCCCATCACAGTCATTTACTGACACTAAGGAAACATAGGCTGCAGTGGGGAGGTCAAGGAGTGTGGGAGAAGCAAAACAATGCCCTCAGTCAGTGATTCCTGCTTAAGACAACAGGCTCACCTGTCAGGATAGCCATCTGAGTTGAGGGGACACATATAGTTCACCTCTTTGAGGTTGACATTGGAGAAGACCAACTTGTGGTTGCTGCTATAGATGACAGTGGGCCGATCAGAGCAGGCAAAGACATTGGTGGTAGAAAGAGAACGGAATGTCCTCAACACTGTGGGCTGGGTACCCAAAGTCACCTTTTTACGGTCACTCAGCAAGCCTGCAGAAAAGTACATCATGAGAAGGGAAGAAAACAGGACACTAAGCCTGGTTAAGGCTCAAAGTCACATTGCAAGGTTAAGAACACTATGCCATTCCCTATTTCTGAAAGAGGCGTCACTCGCGTTTTTTCTCACCTGTCTCAATGTTGAGCCCAAAGTAGAAAAGAGCCCCATCTCCCAAGGCACAGAGGAGGTAGTGGCTACTCTCAAAGGTGGTCATCAGGATAGATCGAGGAATGATCTCTGTAGGAAAGAGGGACTTTGAATTGTTGTTCCGTATCTTGGCAGGGATCCTAACCCAAGATACCAATAGCACATACCTCCTCCTAGCATCTCCTTGTGCAGTAATTCAAAGGATGGGAGCTTCAAGATACGGGCTGAGATGTCTGTCCAGAGGCCAATGGCACAAAGTGGGGACAGCCCATTGCTGTCCCCTAATGGAGTGATATCCAAGCAAGCCACTTCATGTTCCATCTCTGTGTGGCTAAACAAAGAGAAATGAATATGGCAGAGAAAGGAATCCAGGGACCAAAGAAGCTCCACATTGGAGAGAGAATACTAAGCAGACATAAAGACACACATGCACCTGATTTGCCGGAGCTCCTGAGGATGGATCTGAAGGTAGTACAGTGCCCTTCCCACAGCAACAACCACCTGGCTGCTGTTGCATGAGGCCACACTGATGTTCTTGCCCTGAGGCTCTTTCCACTCACTGACCAAAGCTTTGGGCTCTTGAGAGACCAACCTCACAGATGCTGAAGTGATCTAGAGAAAGTTAACAGATATTCTAAGCATTTGCAAAAAGGGGTCAGTGTTGTCCCCTAGTTAGAACACTGATAAACTACAGTTCTTCTGCCATACAGTCAAGCCACTGGTTCCAGAACCCTCAAGGGTACCAAAATCTGCAGATGCCCAAATTTCTCATATAATGGTGTAGTATTTGCACATAACCTAAGCTTATCTTTCCATATCCTATAAATCATCTTTTGTTCTGGGGCTGAGGATTAAAGCCAGGGCATTAACTGTTCTACCACTAACTATGCTTATGTACAGAGACCTCTAGATTACTTTATAAGACCTAAAACAATGCAAATGCTGGATAAACATTGCTTAGTGAATAATGATACCATCATCCTCCTTTACACTGCTCTATTTGTGTGTGTTTAATGTGTGTTTGGTACAGACATAATAATTCACAATTGTTTTCTGTTAAATCCACTGTTGGTTGAATGGAGTGCCAAATCCGTGTACTTTCCCTCAAAGTCTCTCAATAGTTTAACTACAATAGACATCACTTTTACTGAAGGAAATTGACCTAAAGCTACTTAATGTTTATACACTCTGTGTGTGGGAGTGTATGTGAGTCTATTTTATAACTGAAGCTTGCTGGGGCAGTGACAACTGCAACAGCCAGAAAGGTATCAATAGGCTCAGACCCAGGGACCACCAGGCTGTTTTTCTTAAAATCAGATCCCTAATATATCCGTGGTCTCTTCTGGGCACAAGTCATCAAAATTATTTAATGTTCCTTAGCAACAGCTGCAAAGCTATACCATAACTTGTTTTGGTGCCTGAGTCTCATGGATACCAAGCACACACTCTACCACTGAGCTAAACCCTACTCCCTAAAATGAAGCATATATTTATTTTACAACTCCAACAAAAAGCAGGATGACACTATGATTTTTAATTCATCTTACCCACCATAACTAGAAATGAAAGCTTTTTAATGATAGGTGAGCCAATGTGTCTTCGCACAAATATTCAGATAATACTGACAAAGCAAGCACTCATTATCTGGCCTCCTCCCACACCTGGCCCACAAACCTACAGAACTTGCCTTCTAGATTTTTAGCAATCTACTTCTGCCAGCTGGCTAAAGGAAAACCAGTAGGTAAAGATGAACAGCTGTTTAATACTCAGGCATTCAAATACCCTGCCTATCACTGGGAAGACCCCCGAGGATGGCAAAGAGAAGGAAAATACAAAAATTGGAAAGGTATCAGGTCACCCCAAACTTGAAAAGATGGATGAGTTTAGAAACCAAATTCTCATGGAAAACAGAGACTGATAGTCATGTGTCCCATTGTGAAGAATGATGCCAAGCAATGACCAGCACAGAGCAAGTGCTTTGCAAAATTAATACATGTGGCTAACAGAACTAAAATATTTTTTGTCATTTATTGTATTTGCTATCCCCCTTTTTTTTTTTCAAATATTCTTAGGTAGGGATGGGCATGGTGGTGCACGCCTTTAATCCCAGCACTCGGGAGGCAGAGGCAGGTGGATCTCTGTGCATTCAAGGCCAGCCTGATCTACAGAGTGAGTCAGGACAGCTAGGACTATGTAGAGAAAACTTGGTTCAAACAAACAACAAATATTTTTTGTCATCAGTGTTAAAATTAAGGTAGAAAACAGTGTCTCACAGTGCTAAAAACAAACAAAATTTTATTTATCATGGGTATCACTGATACCCATGTGCTGGTGAGAGGAAAACAAAGCTAAAAGGATCTACTTCAAAGTTAACAAGAAATCAGATTATTTTCACAGCTTCCCCTCTCCCCCAGAACTTCTATATTATTTCTAATGCCATAAAAACAGATTAATCTAAAATCTAGTAGTAGCTACTCCTGCATTCTAAGTCAGATCAAAGTCACAGTCATTTGTCCTCTCTAACCTGGATAAGTTGCTGATGAGCCACATTGCCACAAAAGAAAGTTTGCTGATCATCCACAAAGCCCATCAGTTCTGTTTCTTCCACTTCCTCTCCATTTAGCATGAGAACTCTGCAGAGCAGAATGGGAAGCTCAGGTTAGCCTGGGACCAGCTTCCCAACTATGCACGTTCATCCCGTAAGTACAGCAGCAGCAGACCTGTCCTTACCTTGTCTGGCCCACAAAAGAGAGTACCAAAGTGTCATCAGTCTCCCGACTGGGGTTAGACCGCAGTGGCCATAAACCTGGAACAAGGAATAAAACACTACACCACGGACCAATACCCAAGAGGGGGGCATCCTATGCAATGAGAGGGGCAGAAATTCTTAAGTCACAACAGTCCTGAGCTGAAATCCATTTTGTTCCTTCCTGGTATTTAGACTCTGAATAAGTCATATTTTAAAAACTATTTTATGTTTTGCTGTGGAATGAAGCTCAATGGTAGACCACTTACCTAGAATGTGAAGCCCTAGTTAAGATCCCAGCAGTTTTTTTTTAAAGTATATGCAAAGTCTCACCTTACACCTCTTCTGACCTACCTATCCCCCAAATTAGTACTCAGTAAGAGTTATTGTGTATACTAATGCTTTTACTAGGGAAGATTTGTATTGCAAGCAAATACAAGTGTGAAACTGATTATCACAGGGTCCTACACCTTGCCTTTTAGTTTAACAATACATGCTATAGCTCTATCAAGCCTGTTTCATTTCCTGTACCAGAATACATAACTGGTCAGATGTATCAAGAAGGAGTAAGTTCACATCTCCCAGTTTATGCATATGAAGGTCATGGAGCAGTGGGAGAATCATAAAACCTGGCTTGGTGATGACAGTCTCTCTATAAGGAGTGCATAAGCATGTTTACTTCCTACAGCCCAGATAACAATGTGTTTCAGACTTCTGATAAAGAGGATTGCGTCTGTTTCTTTTCAGAAGAGCCTGGGCAAGCCATGGACAATGTCTTACTGTGGAGCCCAGGCTGACCTCACATTCTACATACTTATGTCATACCTAGCTCATTTACTTTTGGTTTATATTTTACTGTAGTTGAAACCCATTAGCCATCTTTTGCCAATTTAGGGAACAAAAATTTGATGTTCTTTTTTCTAGAAATCATTTAAGTTAGGGAGGTGAGATTTCTAAGATGAAGTCTTACTATTTCAACTATTTTATCTAGACTATCATTTCTGACTTAGCAAATGATGTTTCCAGTTTCGCTTCTGGACAAGTTTTAACATTTAACAGAGATGAATTTGTCAGTATTTTGCTTCTGTATTTGTTGAATGTGTGTGCATTTGCAGGGATGCAAGTACATGGGTACATGGAGGCTGGAGGTTCATACTGGGTGCCTTCCTCACTCTCCAACCTATTTTTCTGAAACAGGATCTTTCAAAATTTCCAAGGAGTAGAATGTTTGCCTAGTAGTAGAGATTCAATCTCCAATATTCGAAAAAATAAATGATCTTCCCCACTCTAAAATTATAAAGAATTCGTAAATGTCTTTTCCTAGTTCTTCATATAATAGGCCTAAACTTATCTTTCCCAAATGCCTGTCGTCATCCCAGTCCTATCCATCTGACGTCTCATAGATCTCATACTGAACTAGAATGCCACCACTGACAACATATTTTCATGTGGAACTGTCTCTTTCTAGACTTCTGAATCCCAACAGACTCTGCCTATCCATGCACCAACACAATCATTTTAATTTTAAAGGTTCTGCTATGTTACTCAGGTTGGCTCTGATAATCCAAGGTCAAGCAATCCCATGAAAGCCTCCAAGCAGCAGGTGCACTATATGTGTATACCACCTTTTACAGTATAAGGGGTCAAAACTGGGGCTTCATTCGTGCTAGCCAAGTGCTCTACTACTGGGCTGCATCCACCCCCAACTAACAACTCTACTTTCAATCGAGGTTTAGAAACATGTTTGTCTGTGTGTGTGGTGGGGGGTATTAGTCTCTTCTCACTGGTCTTTTCAAAGATTTTTCTCACTATTCTTTTTCTAAGTGGACTAATTTAGGCCAACAAAGAATAAAAAAGCTGTAAGCTATAAGTATCTCTATTGAGGTGTTAGAGAAAACTCAAAGAACATTTTTATCTTGGCATATCTTTTTCATTCGCCCCCCCCTTTTTTTTATTTTATTTTTTTTTTGCGGGGGAGTTAAGACAGGGTTCCTCTGTGTAGCCCTGGCTGGCCTGGAAACCAGATATCCTCCTGCCTCTGCCTCTCAAGTGCTGGGATTAAAGTCATGAGCTACTACACCAGGCTAGGTCAACTCTTTTTTTTGGTGTTTCCTGAGACAAGATTTCTCTATGTAACAGTCCTAGCTGATCTGGAACTTGCTCTAGAGATCAGGCTGGCCTCGAACTCACAGAAATCCACCTGCTTCTGCCTCTCGAATACTGGGATTAAAGGCATGCGCCACCACCATCTGGCCTATGCACCATCACTGCCTGGCCTGGATCACTCTTTTTTAAGCATGTGTGTATGCAGCGATTAAGAGTACATGGACACATGTGTACTTCTGGAGGACTGAAGCTGGCACTGGGTATCTTTCTCAGTAGCTTTCCAACTAATTTATTGAAGCAGTCTCTTGTTGAACATGGAAATAGCCAATTCCAGCTATTCTAACTAGCTAGTTTGCCCTGGGGATAGGACTCTGCCCGTCATACCTTTTACATGGGTCTAGAAATCTGAACCCTAGTTCCCACACATGAAGGAAAGCACTTTATCCACTGAGCCATCTCCCCAGTCCTTTGCTCAATCCACTTTTTAATCCTTTAGTAGTAGTAAAGTTCTCCTTGTAACACGCTTCATATGATTCTTATTTAAAATATTATTCCTGGAATTTGGGGTGTTTTTGCAATTTTGGAGTTTGGGGTATTTTTACTTTTTTGTGATTTGCCTTTTTTCTCAATTCTACTTCTAATTAACTGTGCTCACCCGAAAGCTGTTTCAGTTTGTTCCTCTGATAGCCTGTTTCCTTAACACATTTGAATTGTCTATAGTGTTTCAGTTGATTCTTCAGTTTTGTAGTTAAATGTTCACTTTCTTTCTAAATCATGTAACTCTGTGTAGAGCCCGACTTGCTTTTTTGGAGCTGTGCCTCCTGCACACAACTCTGAACTGGCTTTGCTGTATGATTTAGTGTGATCATTTCATTCATAACAGATAAGGTTAGCTCATTCACACTTGATGAGGCAGTTGTTTGGTACCACTCTGTCATGATTTTAGGTTACCAGTTGTTTGGTACCACTCTGTCATGATTTTAGGTTACCCTGACCCAAACCCCTTTTGAGAGAGGGTTTCTCTACATAGGCCTGGCTGTCCTAGAACTCAGATATCCCCCTGCCTCTGCTGGGATTAAAGGTGTGTATTACTATGCCCAACTTGTTTATACTTAAAAAGTCTCACTAGACAGCCTTTCCTTTTTCTGTCAGTTCCCTTACAGTTAGTGACTGCTTCCACATTCAACTACACTGGTACCCAATTTTAACCATTAAAGTTTTCATTTGTACTTTAAACATGCATTTCAATGCATGATCTGTCATCATCCATCACTTTTCTTACTCCTCATCTGATGTTTTCTTTTAGCTCTCACCAAAATGACTTCACAACATGTAATGAAGCCAAAGGCCAAAGTCACTCAAGCAAGAGCTGCATCCTTTGTCCACCAGAGGCTACCTTTGATGCCTGGTAAGTCAATGCTGGCATGCTCATGGATTCCAATTCCGTTCCGGATGATCCGCAAGGAACCTTCCTTGAAAGCCCCAGAGCAAGTGACCAGCTGCAAGTAGAGAAAAGGTTTCTCAAGAACCCCTCAAGAGAACATGCCAGCCCTAAATCCCACGACCCTACTGTGGAACCAGATCTGAGACTGCCATTAGCAGATGTTGATCTTCAGAGCCCCTCAAATTTACCAAGCAGACAAGATATCCTAGTTCAAAAGACAAAAATTTCCCACCACTGCTCCTAGCAAGCTTGCGTAGAACCTGGAACCTGGTTTACTACAAAGAGCTAGAGTCAGACACAATAACTTACTACTAACAAGATAACCTTGGGTAAATTACTCCACCTTTCTCAGGCTTAAGTTTCCCCACTTCTGGGATAACCAAGAATATATCTAACAAGGTGCTCATTAAACTACAGGTAATAAAGAGACAGTGCCTGTCACACCAAGATAGACACACAATAATGGTAGGTATCCTTACATCATCAAGATTAGCAAACAGACCCTTAATATATTTTCAATGTACACTCCTCATTCTAGAGAAGCAAACAAGGACAGCTGAATAAGCAACCAAGCATCTATTTCCAGAAGACTCCCTTACCTGACCCTGTCCCTGCCTCTCCAGGTCCACCACACACATATCCACGATGGGTCCTAAATTGGTAAAGGTTTCCATGGCCACTACATAAGAGCCTTGTTCATTGCTGTCGACATTGAGCTAAGAGGAAAAGAACAATATAAGTTCCAGAACATTCCTAATTATCCAAAAGAAACTCTCGATCCTCCTAGATCTGTCTTTTGTATTCCAAAAGATACTTACAGAAGGGAATTGCTGCCAAACAAACCCATCCCCACTACCAGGCAACAAATCCGAACCTGGAGTCGTGCACAGCATCAGATAAGCAATTAAATCAAAATGTTCAGGTGGTGCACGCCTTTAACCCCAGCACTTGGGAGGCAGACAGGCAGATCTCTGAGTAGAGGCCAGCTTGTTCTACACAGTGACTTCAGACCAGCCAGGGCTACACAGAGAAATGCTATCTCAAAAAAATACCAAACAAACAAATCAATTAAATTAAAGTATTTAAAAGCATTTTCCTAAGGGAAATGTCCAAAGTTTATATATAAAAGAAGGGAATAATCTATTACATTAGACCATGACCCACTTCAGGGTAAAAGCTGAGTCTTGTTCATCATAAAATGTATAGGGAACTTCACTCTGCCAGACATGTTTACTAAAGAACCACTAAGACACAGGTAAGAAGTTAAATTAATCAAGCAAAGCAATAGAAGAGATGTGGATAACCAAGAAAGTGCTGAAAGACAACAAATGAATTTAATGAAGAAAATAGTAAGTAACAGTGAAAAAACTAGGAGGATGTTTTCTCACCTTTACAAGCTGGGAGTCACCTAGGCGAGACCCAACAAATACAACACCATTATCGAGGTATGTTAGGCACTCTGCAATGGAGGTCTAGAAGGAAGTCAGCAGATCACAGAAATTAGAAGTAACCCGCTTTAAGGTCACAAGTATTGTCCTACCCAACCAAGTGACTCCTGAGAGACCACCCCCACAAGCCGTGATTTAGTAAACAATTCTTCAGATCTCTAGGACACATTAATCCCGTGTCTCTACATCCCTCAACTTTCTGTCCATTTCTGTTCCACCCAGAAAAACCCACAGCTTGTTTTGCAGGTGCTAGTTCCAAGCAGTAACTTTAAAGCCAACACCTCTAGTCTACATAAAATTAGAAACCTCTCAAAGTCACTCACTGTCTAAGTATTAAGCTTTTCCAGAAGAGGGCTAGGGAGAGGCTGAATATGAACAAGGTACAATGATACATATGTACGAAAATGTCAATAATTAAAAATAATAAATATTTTTATTTATTATTAGTGGTGCATTACCTTTAACACCAGCACTTGGGAGGCAGAGGCAAGCAGATCTCTGTGAATTAGTTTGAGGCTAGCCTGGTCTACAGAACAAGTTCTAGGACGGCCAGGACTACACAAAAAAACTGTCTCAAAAGATCAAAATAGTAATAATAAACATAAAAACAAAATTTTAAAAAGCATTAAGTCTTTAAGGAGCTCCTCCCAGATTTCATATCGACATTAATCTGTAGTCCTTTTATACTTCGGTTTCCTCTTTTTGTGCTTTTGGTACTTTTGTTTTTTGTTATTTTTTATTTTTGTTTTATTTTTTTTGTTTTAACATCCCAAAGTGTCCCCTCCCTCATTCCCTTCCATCCACTTCTGTTTCTCTTCAGATACAGGTGGGCCTCCCATGGATATCAGCCAACCGTGGTATATCAAGTTTCAGTGAAACCAGGCACCTCTTCTAATAAGGCTGGATGAGGCAATCCGGTAGGAGGAAAGCGTCCCAAAAGCAGGCAACAGAGTCAGAGACATGCCGGGGGCCTGGGTCTTTGGGCTTTTTTTTTAAAGTTTTGTTTTACTGTTTTGCAGGGGCAGGAGTGTGTATGGGGGGGGTGCTAGACTATGTAGCTCAGGCTAGCTTTGAACTTAGCCTAAGCACTAAGATCAGGTGTAATACACTACATTCAGCCATTTCACTTTCTTTTTACATTTCAGAGACCACCCAGTCGCATGTGAAATTCTCCTATAGCTAATTTATTTAACTCATTCAAAAACCAACCTCCCCCTCCCCAAAAGCCAGGCATAGTGGCACATGCCTTTAACCCAAGCACTCAGGAGGCAAAAGCAGGCGGACCTCTTTGAGTTTGAGGCCAGTCTGGTCTACAGAGAGTTCCAAGACAGCCATGGCTACAGAGAAACCCTGTCTGACAAAAAACAAAACAAACCCAACTTCCACAGAAGAACTGATGACGCCTTACTAGGTCTTGTGCATGACCACACATCTGGACTGACTAGGTATCTAGAAGAATGAGACAAGAGCAGGGACAAGTCCTACCTCTCCGAGGAGTTCCACTCGGAGATCCTTGAGGGTGACAGTGCCGTCCATCTGCTCCTCCTTTTCTAAAAGCAGCATGAAGAGCCGTCCTTCCATATCTCCCAAAAGGTATCGTGAGCCATTAGGATCCACCCGATTGTGGCACACAATAGTGCTTTGCTGCCAACCGAGAAGCAGCAGTCATTACAGCCCAAACCAGAAGCCTTTAGTAATGCCTTTGAAACCCTACCAGGCCACTGCTTTGTCCAAATTCAAGTCACTTTATCCCCAAAGAAATCAGTCAGATTATAAGACATGTAAGACAGTAAATAGGTAGCCCTTACACTATGAAGATAATTTTCTAGAGGGGTCAATTAATATACCTTAAATTTTACTCATACATTCTATGGAAAACAGAAATAGAGACCTGGAACAAAAGAACTTAAGGTATAGCTCAGTGTTACAGTTTTCAGCTAGAATATGTGAGGTGTGAGGATCTGGGTTCAACCCCCACTCCCCAAAAAATAAAAAAACAAAACCCCACACATATGCACGTGCAAACACAATAAGCATGTAATGCATATATTCACTGCCACTACAAAAGCTGCCACAGATTACCTATACTCAAAAAGAAAATAAGACTAAGCTTTTATGGTCTAACTTTCACGGCTTAAAGTAGTGAGACTTAAAATTTTTATGAATAATTTCAGTTTTTAATTTTACATATATGGGTATTTTGCCAGAATGCATTATGTCTGCACACCACATATATGCCATGTCACATAGAAGCCAGAAGAGCCATCAGATCTTCTGGAACTGGAGTTACAGACAGTTGTGAACTGCCATATGCATGCTGGGAATAAAACCTGGGTCTTCTAAAAGAGGAGCCAGAGCTCTTAAAGCACTGTGCCATTTCTCCAGCCCCCATTATGACTCATTTCTAAAAGTCTATATAATTTATCAATGTATTGAGCCCTAAAAATACTACATGCAATAGAATCTGCTAAAAAAAAATTTTTTCTTTTCCTTGGTGGTGGGGGATTAAGCCCAAAGCCTCTTACATGCTGGGTATACACTCTACAGCTGAGTAAATTCTAAACCTCAAACCTTCCCTTCTTAATGTTACAGTGTTTCAAAACAGTAAGCAGTATTTCTCCTAGTTATCCACAAAGCTAAGCAAAACCAGGCTACTCTACATTTCCCAAGAATAACCAATTTATTATGTACATAGTGACCAATGTGATAGACATGTATGAATGAATCTCTTCTTGACAGATGAAGATAAAAAGGGAGGACCCCAGTCAAGAACAAGGGAAATAAAGGTACAAGGAAGAAAAAGTTAAAACATTTGCTCACCTTGATGATAGGCGGAGCAATTGCCAGGTATTTATCACCATTATGGTAGGTGATTGATTCCTGTCCAATGATGATGGCACCTCCAAAAGGCTCTGGGACTACAGAAGAAAATCAGCATCATTAAAAAGGCTCAGTACTTCGGATCTTCCAAGAGAGGCAGCAAAGGCATTGGTTCAGCTATTAAGACAATTATCATTTTAAAAAGGACATCAAAAACCCAAGAAATATTACCATACATGTAGGCTTGTGAGAGTCCCATCTTAGATATCCTAGACTTGTCATTCTCTAACTTTGGTGGGGTCTCTTGTTACCTGACTTTGGTGGTGCTAAGCACCAGGGTGTCCTCATGCTAAGTGGACAGATATTCTACCATTTAACTACATCCTGGAACTCTATTTTGTTTGTTTTTAGATGGGAATTCTTACTACACTGTCCACACTGGTGTTAAACTCCTAAGTTCATGTGATTCCCAAGCCTCAGTCTACTGAATTTACAGGCATTTGGCAAATTTTTAAAAATTTTTCTTGGTGCTTTGTAGTTCGGAAGGGTAGGGAGTAGTCTCAATGTTCTTCTATATGCACCTCCACTCCTGGCCCAGTTTCTCTCCTACACTTCTGACCTTTTCTAACAAAAGGCTTTTACTTGTTTCCTTGTCTATACTCTTGTTCCTACATCAATATCACCTTTAAGAAGAGTTAATACTGTTTTAGGATTTTAAAGTAAAATAGACAACATAAGGGGGAAGAGTATAAGAGGAAGAGGGATAGGCCTAGGTCCTAGCCCAGGCTTTTCCACTTATGTGCAGGCCTGGGCAAGCCCCACTGGCCTATTTCCTCATCTGTGAAAGAAGTCAGATTAGATAAGCTCCATTGGGTCCCTTCAGTAAAGATGAGACACAACTCCACCTGACACTCTGCAAATTCATCTCAATGTCTTACAATCAATGCCTGTACCTCGAAAGCAAAGTTATAATTTTGGGGGAGAAATAAAAACAAAATCTTCAAAGTCAGAAATGGGCCAGGCGTGGTGGCTCACACCTTTAATCCCAGCACTTGGGAGGCAGAGGCTGGAGGATCTCTGTGAGTTCAGGCCCAGACTGGTCTACAAAGTGAGTTCCAGGACAGCCAAGAGTACACAGAGAAACCCTGTCTTGAAAAACCAAAAAAGAAAATAAAAAGGGGGAAAAAAGTCAGAAATGGAAAAAAAAAATTTGGGAAGGAGACTCGGGGAGGTCAAACCGCTCAGCACTGTGCACTGAAATGGCGGATGGAGACGAGGAAGAAAAGCAGATCAGACAAGGGGTACAACCCCCAAATCCACCAACCTGCGATCACCATTGAAGCTTCAGCTTCTACATTCTCCTGTTTCCAAGGGCCCTTGTTGAACTCCTTCTCTCGCAGAGACACCTCATAGGTTTTCACATGCCGCCCCTGAGGATCCTTGGGTGGAAAGCGTGGAATTGTTAGTCATTAAGGCAACCCAGACGGTAGGGGTCCTGTAAGGGACAAGCCGCCACCACCACCCAGGATTTGATAATCCTATCACACCAACCTTCCTGCCCTTATCTGTCAGCATACCTGCTGAGCCTATGATTAGTTTCTGACCAGACTACAGGGTCTAAAATGTGCTGTTTGTAATAATTCAAGCAACCAGTAAAGTTCAAATGGAAACTGAATTTGCCACACTGTAACAGAGCTGAGAGGTAAACCCTGGGACTGCACTGTAAGTTCTTCACTTGCTCCCAAGGAATTTACCAAATAACTAAAGAGAGAAAGACACTGAAGCTAAATCTAAGATTAAAAAGAATGTTTTGACAATTCCTTTTCCCCCATTTTTTATGTGTGTATGTGGGGATGCACCTACACATGTGCACGTGAATCTGGACGTAGAAGGCTGATGTTGGGAAATATCCTCAATTGCCCTTTCACCTTATTAAGACGGGGTCTCTCAATCAAACCTAGAATGTGCCTATGTAGCTAGTCTTGCCAGCCAGCTTGCTCCTGGGGAGCCCTGTCTCTGCCTTCTAAGGCTGGAATTACAGGCAGGCTGCATACCCACCAGTCCTTCCATGGGTGCTGGGGATAAGAACTCTGGTCTAAGTGCTCACACAGCAAGCTCTTTAACCACTGAGCCATCTACCCAGACCCTGTTTTGACACAACTCTCAAGAGTACTCTGAAGAAGTGACCGCAGAGACAATAGAACTTATTGCTCCCTTAAAGGTAGTCAAAAATGCTTCAGTCCCGCCACTGTCAACTCCATCTTCCTCTCCTTTTTCTGAATCGTGACTCTTCCCCTCCTTTTTTGGAATCATGACTCACATCAGTCTTGGGGCTGCCAAAGTCACCTTTAAGAGGCTAAAGAGCAGGGGAGAAAACGACATTCAGCCAACAGAAGATGGCTTCAATCAAGCTCAGACCAAAGTCTAAGAAACCATGGAAGGAATTTAATCACATGTTCCAACGCAAGGAGCGCATCTCAGCCACTGTGAAGTACTTAGCAGAGCACCTTTCAAACAGAAGGGGCCTAGTAGTCAACTGTTGGCATAATCAGTCAGTTTAAGTTGATAAAAACTTTTCCATCAATAAGTAGGGAAAGACCCATCTTTACAAAAAGTTCAAGTGAAGATGAATTGGGGCCTCTGAGACACACAGAGAGAAATGAAGAATATTTACAATTGGCATCCCTGGCCTGGGAACAGCCAGAGCCAGAATCAGCCCCATGTAGTCAACACCATTGTTTTAATGACCTGATATTTATAAAAACTGAAAAAAGAAAAGAAATTCAAAGGTTTTTTTTATTTCAGTTGATAGTTAATAAGTAAGATAAATATAATTAACCTCAACTAGTTCCAGCTTTACTCAACCTTACGTTAATCAGTCTCAGGACTATAGATAGCATTATGGTGATACCAAAAACATAAGAAAATACCACATACCATATTTCCATTACTCTGCAGGGCTATCTATATAAGTGTTCTCAGGCGCATATACTCTACCATCCAGTATGGAAGTGGACCATCATTTTCTTCCGTCACTTATTGGACCATAGGCAAGTAACCTGACCTCATGTAGCCTGGCCCTTTGTTAAAGGCTGAGATTTTACCAAGATGTTGGCATGTTAGTCTGGATGTCTGTGCCCCACCCCCACTTAACAAATCTGAACTAGAGAACAGCTGCCCAGGATCAGCTCTGCTAAAATTTTAGGCACTGACTAAAATAGAAGTCAAGAGCCAGCAAGTCACCAGAAAGTGAGTGCTAGACAACACATGAACCTCATTCAAAGACTAAAGTAAGGCGCTACCAAGGTATTTTCTCTTGGCTTGTAAAGGCAAGTTCTTAATCATTTCTCTACAGCCAAGTTTTTATAATCCTCTAGCATGCTAGTAAGAGACTCAAACAAAGGATAAACTAGGTCACTCTATAAAATCCCCAAGGCCTACAACTGGAGTATAATCTCCGGATTAAAACCTGTTATAAACCCAGCAGCATTTGCTGATCCCAAACAAGTACTACTACACCCAAAAAAGCAAAAAAGGAAAAAAAATCTGAACCACATTAACTGTTTTGTTCAAAATATTTTAGAAAATAAGCAACACTTCTCCCTACCCTGCTACCAAATTCAGACAGACATTCCTTTAGCAAAAATCCCACTCCCATCATTCCAAACCAGTTTCTCCCTCTTTTCTCGGGTCCTGTACCTGGTAGACAAAGCAAATGGTAGGTGCTTGACAACCATACAGGAACTTGACATCAATGACGTGCAATTCTTCTAGGCGGATGTTAAAGGCCTTGAGCTCTTTGTTGTCTCTGTCCAGGGGAATGACCTTGAAAAGGCCATCGTAGAGTCGCAGGCCAATCATTCGGCACTCAGGGTCAATGATACCAATGATGCCAGTCTCTGAGGGGCGACCAATACGGTCCTGTGGGGGGAAAAAACCCTGGAATTAGGGAAGAAGCTCAGTAGTCAAAGCAGAAGATACTGGATACAATGCTTTCCCAGGCAGATGAGAGCACCTGACATGCCAGGGAGCCCAAACACCAATACACTTGTTTTTCCCATGAGTGGCTAGGTGAATTATTCACTATTCCTTGGACTAGCTAGGCAATTCAAGCCATGTGGGCTTACTTGTTTCTCTCATAGTGCAATGCCCTGACATTTCACTGTTCATCACTGAAACATGACAGCCCTACCAGAAAAATTGATCAGCTTAAGGTAGCCACCTCACCTGGACATTGCCATGGGCTCTTGTAATGATATCAATACTTTCACCACTCTGCTTATACTCCAGGATGCAGGCATTGTACTTAGCAGTCAAGATGAACAGCAGGTCTTTGTTCTCCCCCTGGAATCCAACATTTTAACGTCAAAAGAAGGTCTTTCAAAAGCAGGAACCACCTGCCTAGCCTTTTAAACATTCCTTAAGCATGCTATGCCTTTAAAGAACTTTCCAAAGCCTACTGTCCCTACCGAGAAAACACTCAGTGAGCCTGTAACATGTACAAAAGCTCACACATGCCCTAAGGGGATGTACAAAAGGCCAGACTGAAGCTGCTAAACATCTAGTCCTTGCTATCACAGATCTCCACCTCTCGGCTCTGTAAGCAAGAGGTTCTCATCTATTCTAACCTTAAATTCATCTTACTCTGCTCAAATTCTGAAAGAATGCAATGTTTCGCCCTCACCAAAGTATTTGGAGAGAAAAATCTGTAGTAACAATGAAATCTACAGTCGATCTGTAAAGTCTTTCTACCCTGGTCCTCAAAAACATTGTGTTTTCATAATCGTTCTAATTGTAATGGCAAAACTGTTAAGATAACTGGTTAAGGCTGGGTGGTGGGAGGTAGAGGCACGGTCAGAGCTCTGTGAGTTCGAGGTCAGCCTGGTCTAAAAATCGAGCTCCAGGACAGCCAGGACTACAGAGAAACCCTGTCTCAAAAAACCAAAAAAGCAAAGAAACCAACTTGGGCGTTTTCTTCCTAATAAACCTCTCCTTATAGGAAACTTGCAAAAGAGTGCTTCTCTACTTAAGCCTTCACCCCAAAGAATCATATATAACACACAACTAAGGGTTCTTTCATTGTCTGTCCCAACTAAGAACACTTACCTTGGGCCTGAAAAGCTCCATGACTGCAATCTTCCCATACATGCCCACCTCTTTGACTGGCCGAAGGCCTTCTGCAGTGACCACATAGATCTCTAATCTTGTGTTTTTAGCAATCAACAGGTTCAGATCTTCCGCAGAAGTAAAGTGTCCTGAAAGAAGAGAGCCTCTAACTTTGGAAGCTGGAGGATGGGTCTTTCCAGTACCTCTAAAAAAGGCTACCTAAGTACCTTGCCTCCTCACCAAACACAGCACCTCAATGTCTCACTTCATATTCAACAAAGCTACATCCTTAATTAGGCTTTTAAAAAAAATGTACCGTATAATGGGCGACAGCCTGTCTCAACAGGTTATAAACACGAAAACCCTTCTGATGGTTCTGTTGGGTTTTCCTTTCTAAATTAGAACAGCAGACAGTAATTGAAGCTGATGGCTAAAAGGTGTGTCTCATTGAGTTCCCATCCAAAGCCTCCCAGAACCTTCACAAGAAAGATAAAGTGAAGAAAAACTCAGAGCTTTCTGTGTTCTCTACACACCCCTTTGCTTCCCAAGCAATCTACCAATACCACTCTTAGCTCTCTGAACAAGGAACTTTTGTTCTGAAATCATGATTAGCATTTATATAAACACGAGTTTGAGGACTGAACATTCAACGGGAAATATGAGTTGAGGATTACTATTCTTTGGTTGGGGGTGTGATTGCCCGTCTAGAGCCATGCACACAAACAAGGCAGAGCCTGCACACTGGCTGGCCAACCAAACCTCGTTCTCCAGCAGCGCCCTCGAGTAAACAACCCCCCAGGCAAAAGGGTGGGTCTGGAGAGGGCTGCTCACCCTTTTGAGGGGGTGCAGAAATAACTCAAATTCCTCCACCTCCCGCACAACCACCGGAAAATTCTGATCCCAAGCCCCCATTATCATCTCCCCCTTTCCCCTGACCACTTGGGGCCAGTTTCGAGTCTCAATCAGCATGCACACACAACTCAATACTTTGCTCTCTGTCCCCCCGGGCCTGGACAGGTTCTCGAAGCTAAGTGACCTCCCATGAGCAAAAGGGACCCTCAAAAGCAGCTTGCACTGCCCAAAAGGCGCGTGGTGAAACAGCTCCTTTAAGGCCGCGAGCTGAGAGGGACGTTCCGCGGCTACCAGCGCCTTCCATTCCCGGGGCCCAAGCCTTGCTCCTGCCGCCTATGGGGCCGCCAGCCTCCCTAGGCCTGGGTTCCCTTCCTCGCCGGGGTCTCCGGCCAGGGCAGCCTCACCGGTCACACAGCCGTTCACTGCGGTAGGCTTCTGCGCCGTTACGACGTAGTTGTACGACATGTTGAGGCCGGTGGGGAGCCTAGAGCGACGCTAGAGATATGGGCACGAGCGAAGAGACCGAGAACCCCCGCCCTCACGCAGCCAACTCCGTGGCCGCTGCCTCCGCCCCTAGACACGTTGCAGGCCAGAGAGGCCGGGCGCGGAGGATCACGGGACGGCCTCACCTGGCCTCTTGGAGGACTTACGGAGCCCGAGGCGGCCAACCAAGCGAGACCCCGCCCCTGAGGCTCCGCCCTTTCCTTACCGCCAGGAGCAGCAGTACCCGGATGAGAGCGACCGTTCGGGTACGCAGTCGGGACCGGGCTCCGCTAGTCCGGGACGGTCCTTAGACATCCGCCGTGCACTCAGAGCCCGCCTGCTGTCTCCTTTCTCCAATCCGCGCCCCTTTCCTTCCTCAATTCTGCCTCTTTCCCTCCTCCATAGTTCCAGGAATCCTCGGGGTTGTTTTCCCCTGTTTGGAACCGGAGGGGTTGCGGAGGACTAGAAAGGGATGAGAGGTGACAGAGATCTGTGCACATCCCAGAATAGAACTGTGCTTTCCTTTTGCTTAACTCTTTCAGCTCCTCCAGTTCCCTCGAATGCCCTCAACTGACTTTAGAACAACCATCCTGAAAGGGTCCTCTACCTAGATCACTTGCCGGCACTCTTATGTCCCTATTGCGAAACAAATTCCCAATGCAAACACAACGCCGGCATTTCGTAGCAAGAGCCTTAATGACCCAGGTGGCCAGTGCAGTCAGCTCTGCAGATCTAGGCCCCAGGCTTTATCAGACAACCTCCACGTCCCCACCCCCACAAGGAGCAGCAGATGAGGCCGGAAGCATCTGCAAAATGCCGGCGAGGATCTAACTCCCTATTTTATAGGTGAAGCTGAGGCCTAAGGGGATCAGTTTAACTAAAAGTCTCCCTAGTAAGTTGAAGCAGAGATGTGTGGAACTAGGTCTAACTGGAGTGATTTATACCTCCGATTTCCCTAGCTCGGACTCTGCCTGACTGAGGAGGATGACCAGTAGAACATTAATTAGGCTTTGTAATAAGACTAGACGTGGGCTCAAGACCTGCCTCTTACCAGTACAATCTCGGACAATTCACTAGCGCTTTCAGTGGGTGTTCCCGAAGTAAAATAAGGTCACAGGGCTGGCTTGATCCTGATGTGGCCAGCCAGCAAGGTGAAGATCTTTGTACATCTTCACCGTTAGTGATATCCATGTGAGATACGACACTATCTGTGGGTAACTTTGCTCCTTGATGAGGGAGTGGGTGCTGCTCCCAGGCAGAGTGGCTACCCTGTGCCCAACATGAGTTGATCTGTCTTTGGGCCAAGTGTGGGTGTGAACCTTGGCCAGGCCCACACTGCTCTCCATCCCTAGCCCATGTATTAGAGTTTGGACTTGGATCAAAGTCTGAGGCAGCTCCCTAATTCCTAAGGCACTGGAAGCATGATTGTGCCAGTTGACTGCCAGGGCCTTCCACAGCTCAAGTCCTTCCCACCGCTGCAGGTGCTGCCACTGCCTTCACCTGAGACCAGTTAGCACTCAATTGGCCACCCTCCCGCAGCTCAGAGCAGAAGTGTGAGCTCAGCTTGTTTCAGAGCTTCCCTACCATGGTGAGTCCTCTGTGTGTGGTGGGGGGGAGGGATTACAGTAGGAGGACCATGGGGATCCTCTCTCTGAGCACCCTGAATCTCCCTATTCCCCAACTGAGATGCTGCTATCTCCTGGGGTTCAGAAGTCAAGAGTTTCAGTTTGTATCTCCAGGCTTGATCCTTGTTTCCCTTCCTGCAGGCCACTGGGCCAAGTCAGGTCTGAGGCTGGCCTGAGGCACTCTGAAACCCCTATGGCTAGGATCTCAGTCATGCATGTAGATCAGAACAACAAGTTACTTGCTGCATCATAAGTTGCCTTACTAGTCAGGGGGGGAACCAGGAAGAACAATCTGGTGCCTGCTCCTCAGCCCAGGCATGTGTGGGCTGTTCCCAGAGCAGAGAAATGCTGTATGGGAGGCTCACAATGCCCCTGGGCTCAGTTTTAAAAGTGATCTTCAGCAGATCTGGGTTGAGATTTCTGCCTAACCCCCATCACCTGTGTTACTACTGTGCAGAAGGCTTGCCCTCTCTGAGCCTCTCCTCTCCCCCACCCCCATCTGCAATGTGGCTGATTAAGACCTGCTACCACATCGCTGCGTGTGTGGCTCAGACTAGAATCTTAGTGGCCTCACATCATACCTCCCCTTTCCTTTTCCTTCCCTGGGGTTACTGAGAAACAGGAACGGCTCTAGTGCAGGGATGATTGGGAATCTCTGGAAGGGCGGTGGTGCTGGGGACTAGGCTTGGAGTTGATACAATAGACAACTTTACAGTATGCAGCGGTCCCTCCTTCCCCATACTGTGCCTTTCTTAGGACAAGAGCTCTGGCACCCTGTGTCTGCTTCAGCAACTTGGGAAAGCAGCAGGCGGTTGAGATGGAGCGGGCAGCTCTAGGCCCTTGCAGGCTGTGTAACTTTCAGCACCGTGCTTCAGGTTCCTCTTTGTGCTCATCTTTCCTCCAAGTGGTTATTGGGGAAATTCAACTGGACATGTTACTAAATACTTAGAAATAGTCTGGCTCTTAATGCCTAAGAAATGGAGCCGATCTTATTCTGCTTGCTGCCTATTGACCCGGACTACTGCCCTCACCCTTAAGCAGGTGCTAAGGCCTTAGCCCTTGTTAATTGGAGGAAAGCTTGACAGGGAGACATCAGTGTTGCATTTGGCAACTGGGTAGTGGCAGGTTCAGGAAGGAGGCAGGAAGTGCACTGTGCCGGGACCTGGGCCAGCTGCAGACCAGTAGATGGCACCAGCAGCCTCCTCAGGCTTCACTTTGAGTTCCACTCTTCTTGTGCCTCCCGATGATAAAGGTAGAGCTCTGCGTCCCAGCCCACAGCTAGCTCCAGCTTTTCAAAGCCTCTTCACAAAAGGTCCTTTTCAGTGCACTTTTCCTTGCCGCTGGTCCAGGCTCTACTCTAGTAAACCGCTGTTTTACAGCGGAAGACTTGAGCCCAGAACAGATGTGTCCTCCCTGAGTTCTCATAGCTAATGACAGGCAGGAGTGGAATTTGATACCAAGTCCCAGTGACTGTAGAGTCTGAGCTCCTAACTACCCTAGTCCCACATCGCTCCCTTCTGGCTGCACTCACTGTAAAGACTCAATCTCTGGAGTTCTTAGGCCAGCCTTTAACCTCCCTCCTAAGCATGCCCTAACTTATCACAGGGTAACTGCCCTGTCAGGAAGAAAGACGTTCTAAAGAGAGACATTTGCACACCCCTCCCCCAACTATTAGATATCAGACTGTTAAAATAATACCCTCCCCACCAGAAATTGGAATTTTCCCAGGAATCTCATGCTGGGGAAAGATAGAGACTGAAGCCCTGGTGCTAGTCAGGAGAAACTGCCAGGAAGAGATCTCACACAGTTCTGACAATGTTTCAGATCACCTTGCCAGAAAAACAAGAGCAGAGAGTGATGGGTCAGTGGTGGGCAGAACCACACCTTGATCAGGAATGGCTAGGCTTTTTGTTTAAGGGTTGTTTGTTGTTGTTCTTTGTGGGGTTTTGTTTGTTTTGTTAGTTTTTCAGAAACAGGGTTACTCTCTGTAGACCTGGTTGTGCTGAGACTCACTCTGTAGACCACGCTGGCCTCGAGATTCACCTGCCTCTGCCTCCTGAGTGTTGGGATTAAGGGTGTGCACCAACACCACCAGTTTTGTTTCAGTTGTTATGTGTCTGGGATACATGGGTCTCCTGTAGCTGAGGCTGGCCTCAAACTTTGTACTTTGTTAGCTGATGCTAACCTTGAACTCTCAACCTTTCAACCTGAGGCTCACAGGCACGTGCTACCACACCCAGCTAGAACTGCTAGAGTATTCATACCTCTTACTCTTTCTTGAAACCCAAACCTCAGTCAGTACCCTGAGGACAGACTTGGAGAAGGGGAGTCACTGGGCTCCTCTTCCCAACGAGTACACATTGACTAAATCTCTGTTCTCAGCTCTTTACTGCTATTTCTTTAATTGGCCTATTGAGGACTTGTAGCTGTGTCTAGTTTGTTAGGGCTAGTGGAGCTGAGGCTCTGACCCTAATCACTCCTTTAACAAGATTCCTCCTGTGCTTTGTGAGGTCTCTGCCTAACTCTTCCTGCCAGCCCCATGTTGCTTGGGTGACGCTGATGCTTCTTGGAGCCACTGGACTATCATATACCTCCATGTCTTGGCTTATGCTTCCTTTTGCCCAGAGTAGCCCCCACCCCTCGTCCCAATGCTTACTACATATTTCCTACTTATTCTTCATAAAGACTTCCTGGATCCCTTCAGGAACTTGAGGTCCCTTTCTTCTGTCCTGCCATGCACATATGTATCACTCTCACATAGCATGTAAAAATGATACTCATGATCCCACGGAGGGCAGGAATAGCATAGCATTCTACTCTCTGTGAATATGCAGGGCCTAGCACTGGGCACTGCCACTCTGCATGAGAGATCCAGATGGAACATGTAAAGCCTAATTATAGCTTCTGATGGGTGTGGGCCTGCTCATGCCCTTCCCCCATCACAGGAGTCTAAGCCTAAAGCTTACCTCCTCCTCTGACAGAAACAGGCAGGCCCCAACTTCATTATTTTTTCCTGGTGAAGACATAAAGTCCTCTAGTTGCTTTTCATTGACACTGTTTCTCGGGATAGACAGAAACCATGGTACAAAATGCTTATAAATTAAGCACTGGATAAAAAGTTGAAAATTGAGAAGTCACAGGCATATCCACCTGGTAACGAAACAATGCAAGGCATACTGTGTCCTCGGAATCCCTCAGTGACTTCTGTAATTCCTTTCCCCTAACATGAGATTCCCGAGAAAATGTGGCTCAGCAGTGTTGCTGGGCAGGATGAGGGTCCCTGCTGACCACACTCTGAACTTCCTCTTGCTCTCCTCCACAGACCTCCAAAAAGCTGGTGAACTCGGTGGAATTGTGTGCTGATGATGCCCTTGCTGGGTTAGTGGCCTGTAATCCTAACCTGCAGCTCCTGCAAGGGCACCGTGTGGCCCTGCGTTCTGACCTGGACAGCCTCAAAGGCCGGGTGGCGCTTCTTTCAGGTGGAGGTTCAGGCCATGAGCCTGCCCATGCCGGTGAGTATCTTGTGTTGATTGTGAGGGTTACAGGCCAAAGCAGAGTAGGGATCCTGGGAGATCCTCTGTGCTAGTATGAGGTGCCAGACAGACAATGCTGAGGCCAGAGTTAGGAATGTGCCCAGGTTTCCATCCTCCCACTCCTTGCTGCTCCAAGGTCAGTCACAGCCTGTCTTTGTGTCTAAATTCTTATAGCTCTAGAAATGCAGGGTTGAGCCAGATAATCTGTGAGGCTCTCCCAGCCTAAAGAGTTGGTGATTGCAAAAGTCTTCCTTGCCTTTTTTTCCAATCCTGCTGACCCAGCACCTCCATGAAACTTCCCTTACTCTGCCAGCCCAAAGCAGGATCCATCTGCATCCCTACCATGTCTTTTCCTACCCTTGAACCATCCTAGTTGGCTTCCCGTTTGGTGCCAGGGATATGAGCCTCATTAGGAGCCTTCCACAGGGCTCAGACCTTGTGTCATTTGCACCTTTCCTGTCCGTCTCAGTATTCCATTTATTCATTCAGCACATATTAGCGAGCCTGCTGTACAGCCGGCCCTATACAGAGCACACCTGTGAATCAGGCAAGACCCTGCCCCTATGAAACTTTAATGCCCCATTCCAGGAAGACAGATGTGAGTGAGTAAGAGAAGTTCAGAGAGCCTTAAGGGATTTAACATACAATAGAATGTACAATGAGGGTCAGGAGCGATGACTCGGTGCTTAAAAGCACTTGTTACTCTTCCAGAAGACCGGGGTTCAGTTCCCAGCATCCACATAGCAGCTCACAACCATCTGTAACCAGTTTCAGGGGACCCTCTGCCCTCTTATGACCTTCATGGGCACTAGGCTCACCGTGGTACATACACACACATACACACGCACACACACACACACTTGTAAAATACTCAGGAAATATTTTTTTCAAAAGCTTTATGTAAAAAGAACAGGAGGAAGACCAGAAAATGGTGGGGGGGGGACAGAGTTCTTTAAGGTTAGAAGTCAGGGGAAGCCCCTCCAAGATGACTCCTATGGAAGGGTTAGCTGTAGCACAAGCACACAGTAGGAGTTCAGGATGCAGGAAGCCCCAGGGATAACAGGTGTAGATGCTACCCAGCAGCCTTACCTCTCTCCATCTCCAGGTTTTATCGGGAAGGGAATGCTGACAGGGGTCATTGCAGGATCCGTGTTTGCTTCTCCAGCTGTGGGCAGCATCCTGGCAGCCATTAGAGCTGTGGCCCAGGCAGGCACAGGTCAGGTTTGCATATTGGAGAAAATGCTGTGGGTGGTCACTGTGGGGGTGGGTGAGAGCAAGGCTAACAGTACCGTGTTACTGCTCCTGCAGCGGGCACCCTCCTCATCGTGAAGAACTACACTGGGGATCGACTCAACTTTGGATTTGCCATGGAGCAGGCCAGGGCCGAGGGCATCTCTGTGGAAATGGTGGTGATCGGGGATGACAGTGCCTTCACTGTTCTGAAGAAGGCAGGCCGGCGTGGCCTGTGTGGCACCGTGCTTATCCACAAGGTTAGCCTCCCGACCCTGGCACACCGAGGCACCAGTCGTTTCTTTACCCTGACCTACCAAGTCCCCACCATTGTCTCAGCCATTAAGTCTAAAATGAGGCATTCTCGTAGACCAGTTCCCTTTCCTTCCTCTCCCCACTCTAATCAGTTGCTCCTTCCTCGCACGTCTCCCGGTGCAGCATGGATCCTCCTCATATCCTGTCCTTAACTTTGCATCACGGTTCTCTGTCTTACAACTGCATTTACCTTCCCACTGGGCTCCTGTATCTGCACTCCTCTCTTGCCAGTCTGCTGCCCACACTATCCCCAAGGGTGTCTTTTTAAAATGCATATTGATCAGTGCTCAGAAGGCTAAGACTGGAGGATTTTGAACTTGAGGCTAGCTTAGACAACATAGTGAGACCGTGTGTCAAAACAACATCAAAAATGTATATTGTGCCAAATTTTCATCTCACTGAGAGCATCTCAGATTCCCATAGTCAACTCAAGCCCCTTGGTTGGGGGTGCCCACCATATTCTTTTTATTTTATTTGAGGCTGGAGAGGTGGTTCAGCAGGTAGGAGTATTGGCTGCTCTTACAGAGGACCTGGGATTGGTTGCCATCACTCACATGGTAGGTCACAACTATAACTTCAGTTCCAGGGGAGGCCAGAAGAAGGTATTGGATCCCTTAGAACTGGAGTTACAAAGACAGTTGTGAGCTGCCATGTGGGTGCTGGGAACTGAACCTAGATTCTCTGCAAGAGCAGCAAGTACTTTTAACCACTGAGCTACCTCCTTAGCCATTCACCACCACACTCCTGTCCCACCTCATCAGTTCTGACTTCACTGCCCAGCACCCCTTCTTTCCCCGTATGTTCCATAAACACAGGTCCCTCCCTGTATCTGTTGGACTGGAGCCCACCTCTGTGGCTTTATGTACGTCATATCTGCCTCTGCAAAATCTTTTATTTGGTCAGCCTTCTGTGGCCTGGCTCACTCCTGACCTGCTCTATGTGGTCCTCTTCCTAATCTTAGCACCCTGAGCTACCGAGAAGACTTTCTCAGAGTTCTCTCAGCCTCCTGATCCATGTGCCATCTTGAGCTAACTTTAAATGTGTGTCCCTGCTTCTCTTCTTCAGACTCCGAGTTCCTTGAAAGCAAGCCTGTGATTCAGTCTTCTTCTTTTCTTTCCAGCTCAGTAGATTGTTGGTGAACCGAGTAGGAGGGTGGATGAATGAAAGGGATAAGTAAATGGAGCTAAAGTGTGCACTCTGGACGAAGGAGATCTAGGAATCAGGAAACTGATCAGCAACAGGCTGTGTGACACTGACCCGAACAAATCACCTGCCATCTCTAGGATCATTTCTCATTCCGGCTCCACTAGACTGGAGTGGGGGGAAGGAGGGAGGGAGAGAAAGAATGACAATATGTGTATGTGTTTTGCTGGGAATGTGCTTTATGCATGCCAGGCAAACCTACCATGGATCCACACCCCCTTCCCCAAACAGAAACCCTTGAAGACTCCCAGCAGCTATGCTGTGAATAAGGAGAGGACATTCTTCTACCCTAAATGTGATGGACCACATTTAGTGTAGAAATCCTGAGATTCTCCCTCCCAACAAGAAAGTTCTTCCCAGCCTCTCTTCTGCTCCCAGTGATCCACTGAGTCTTCCACCCACCATCCTCGCTCTCTTTCTCTCTGGGCGGCTACAGGTGGCAGGTGCTCTGGCTGAGGAAGGTGTGGGGCTGGAGGAGATCGCAAAGCGGGTGAACCTGGTCGCCAAGGCCATGGGTGAGTACCAGCCCCAAGGATGGGAGGATGTGGCAGACCTGGGGATTCAGCGCAGGCTCCTACCAGCTGCTTCCCGTGTTTCCCTGGAGGCTGGGGGAAAGTCCCCTGTGGGAGACCCTGAAGCCTGGAAGCCATGGGTACCAGAGTTTGGACTCTCTTCATCCCTAAGATGAAGAGTTGGGCAGCCTGCTCAGAGAAGAGGATGCCTATGGGCTGGGCTTCCATGGCATTGCAGCTGCCATCCTGACACCTGCTGCCAACAGTAGAACTGCCATCTCTTTCACGCTTCATTTTTTCTAGGTACCCTGGGGGTGAGCTTGTCCTCCTGTAGTGTCCCTGGCTCCAAACCCACCTTTGAGCTCGCAGCTGATGAAGTGGAACTAGGCCTGGGTAAGCCTATGGCGACCATGCCCCAACCATTCCTTTTCTTTGCCTTGAGTTTTGCACACCTTTAAGGTCCTGGAGTTGTCTACCTGGTCCTCCCTGCTTACTTAATGTCTCCCAGGCAGTCTCTGGATTCATCAGTGGGCACTTAAGGCACAACCTAGACAACTGCCTGACTTCTCTCCACTTTGCCATCTTTGCCCAGGCTCTGAACACATAGAGCACCATGTTCCTCCTACCTCACTTCCCCCACATCATCCCATGTACTCCTCCTCAAGCCCCAGTGTATAGCCCTATTGGTCCAAAGGACACCTTGTCTGTCACTGACGTGTTCAACTTCTGCCCGTGGGTTTCTAACACAATAGGCATTAGTGTCCTATGGCCTCTGACTTCCCAGCTAACTCTGCAGCTACACCACGTGTTATCCTGTTTTTCATTATTCTTTCCTTTTCTACCCACTGTCCACACTCATTGTACCCAGCCTTGTGTTGAACACTTTATGTGTCATTGATTAAAGCATCTAGTCAGCCAGTAACGGTCACATATCTCCACAGGGATCCATGGGGAAGCTGGTGTTCAACGGGTAAAGGTAAATAGATTCCTTGTTCAGCCCAGCCCAGCCCTGAGGTCTCCCAGAAACAGCTCACTCCTGCTTCTTCTGACAGATGGCATCTGCTGAGAAGATTGTCACTCTCATGCTTGACCACATGACAAATACCTCCAATGTATCCCATGTGCCTGTACAGTCAGGTGAGTAGCCTTCAGTCCCCAGTCTCCGAGCCCTTCCTGCTCCTCTGCAGAGGCCACCAAAAGTCTTACTGAGGTGTCATCTTTTGTCCACAGGCTCTTCGGTGGTGCTGATAGTCAACAATCTGGGTGGCCTATCTTTCCTGGAACTGGGCATCATAGCTGATGCTGCCGTACGCTTGCTGGGTGAGCCCACACTACAAGAGGACCTGTAGCCCTTTGTGTGTGTGTGTGTGTTTTTTTTTAATTTTGTTTTGTTTTGATTTTGAAATAGTGTCTCACTATGTAGCCCTGGCTGGCCTGAACTCACTGTGTAGACCAGACTGGCCTTGAACTCACAGATATCTTTCTGCTTTTGTCTCCATGCCTGGCTCCCTTAACTCTTTGAACCTGGTTTGGACCTAGGTGTAAGAGAAGCAGCTGAGGCAGTGTCCTATCATGGCCCAGAACATCAGCTGAGCAATCAGGAGCTTGAGTTAAATTGTTACTTTTGCCAACTGCTGAGGTCCTGAGTGTGGGAGTAATAATAGCAATACCTGCTGTATAGGATGGTTATGAGGATTAAATGAGACCAAGTATATGTAGGATGTCTGGTGCCTGCTAAGAACTCAGTAAAAGAGAACTGTTATTTATCAGTCCCTCGGGAGGGACATCTCCAAGGAATGTGGTAATGGGGAATTATAGTGAAAGGGGAGCAGGCCTGCTTTTCGGCCCACCCAGCTCCCACATGGCTAGCTTAGCCCCGGAAATAACAACACACAAATT